>JAODPA010126524.1:0-17385 GCA_025585075.1 Nepenthes mirabilis
GAGATTTGACTTACATCCGTACGTATGAGTTTACAAAACAATAGTTTTATAATATAAATTCTTAAAACATTTGCCTAAGTTAAATTTTTAAATGTGCAACACAATTTTTACAACAAATTGAATTTTATATTTAAAAAAACTAATTTTGGCTGTTAGATTTGAGGGATTTATAGCTCACAAGAATAAGCCCCATTTGTTTATAGGCATGCCTTCGTGAAATATAGCACAAATTTATTAATTATACGCCAAAAATATAGAAATTTAAACCACCTAAAATAAGTAGTACGAGTTCAGTAATGGAAAATTAAAGCTATTTCATATAAAAATTTTAAAAAATATAAATCTTTAAATTTTTACTAGCAATGACTGTTTTTTGAAACTTTAGACTGAATTACAAGATAAAAACTATTGAAGTGATATTTTTTAGTTAAATTTGACCCATTAAATCTTTGATCAAACAAACCTTACATTGGATAGTCTTCTGAGCAAATCTACAAAGCCCTTCTAAGCAAATCCAAGATCAGTTCTGGATTTCGAATTTCCCGGCTTTCTTGAGAATCGTCGTCATTCCCCTGAGAAAAGTCAACACCCGTATAAGTTCGTGTCCCGGGACCATGCCCGCCAGCATCGCTCTCCCTTCCCTGCTGTGCCCTTCTCACTTCCTTCTGATGCTCGGTGAGCTCCTTCCATGCCCGCCTTCTCTTCGAGCACGGAGGCAGTTCAATCTCATTCCTTGTATCTCGGCCCAATAGCTCTACCCTCTTTGAGCTCATGTTCATTGTAGCAGTCACCTTGTACCTCCACGGATTATTAACGACTTCAATTCTCGAATCATCTCTCTTGTTAATCGCAATCTCTCCTTCTCGATATAGCTTGTCTAAAGCGAGAAGCAAGCATGGAGGGAAATCTAACTTGGTTTGCCTGCCATAGGTTGAGTTCCAAAAGGAAATGGTGGGCTCTGAAATAGAAGGATTCGGATGGTCGAGTGTTACCTCAAGCACGGGTGCTTGGAGTTTGAGGAAGGTGGAATCAAAGATGATCGGAGGTGAACTCCGCTGCAAGCATTTAAGGGTTTCACTCCACAAGAATTGCAGATGACAGTCGACGCTTTCTACATCCGACAGCAATTGGAGCAGTGGGTCGCATGTTGCCTGGCAGGATGGTGCAAAATAAAGGTCAGATACAAATAGCATATATTACAACAGTAAAATTTTCAATTCCACCAAGTACAGTCGCCTATGTGAATGAACTTTTGACATTATACTCAGTTTAATATAATATTTTATGAGAGTATAAGCAACTAAATCATTTTAGATGAAACTTTGAAGCACTATGATCTAAATAACGGGAGAATAGATTGAGCAAAATAGGCCAGATACAAAATAGCAGATATTACAATAATGGTGTTCTGAGTTCCACTAAGGAGGATTCCATATATAAATCCACTTTTACCATTGTACTCAATTTAGTACGCTAGCTTATGACATTAAAAGCAATTTCAAATAATTTTGAAAAAACCTTAAAGTGTTATATCCAAATAAAGGAAAAATGGATCGTGCAAAATAGTTAACATACAAATAGCAAATATTATAACAATAAGGTTTCAAGTTCCATTTTATAGAGTCAACTATTTTGCCGCTGTTCTCATTCTAATACAACATCCCATGAGGATGGAATCAATTTTAAATTATTTTTATTACCTCGTCCTACATTTTTATAGGTCCACTACTTAGAGAAAGCTTAGGAGCGATATCATCTAAATAAAGGGAGAATTCAAGTAAATGGCACTTCTATTTCAATGGTATTTTTGCTTTTAACATCTTCCATGTCACCTTCTAGACTGTGAAGACACCAGATCTGTAGCCAT
Organism: Nepenthes mirabilis; assembly: GCA_025585075.1. NCBI lineage: Eukaryota > Viridiplantae > Streptophyta > Magnoliopsida > Caryophyllales > Nepenthaceae > Nepenthes > Nepenthes mirabilis. The sequence continues at coordinate 1,868 of JAODPA010126524.1, forward strand.
GGATCAGCTAAAGTTTGCTTCCTATGTCGACCGAACAAAAGTTTATGACTCTTCTTTAATCAAAAAGATGATATTAGTAATGAGAATCACAGACCTTAAAGAAAGGAAGGATATCTTCCCTCAGCTGAAGGCGACTGACAAAGCTTGCCAATGAAGGAAGTAACCTGGAGATCACTGCCATAGTTGTCAGCCGTTCTCCTTCCCTTTTTGTCAATTGTAGCTTCAGAATCCTGCATAGTGCCCAGCGAAAATAATCAACCGTGATTTTGCAAAGCCCACAGATAGTACATAGGAAGCTAGCCATCTCTTGACAGTATTTCAAAGGAAAATTCTAGTTTTGGCTAAACAATTGTGAAATGATGACAATCCGCCACCAATTATTAACACAAATTTATAGCAAACATAAAGATTGAAGATAGCACTCTACTTTGAATGATATAATATCGAATTCTATTAGTATGGTTTCAACGGTTTGGACAGGTGCTAGATATGTTTTACTGTTCCGACTGACCATAGACTAATTGAATCTTCACTTACCCTCAAGTCCACATGTGGGGCACTCAATAGTTGACATTGGTATGACACTTGGACTCTTCAAATCAGTAGAATATTAATGAGGGCATGAATTTTTGTTTGTTTGTTTTATTAATTTTAGGTCTTACATTATTATGAGTTGTTATTCATGGGCTAGAAAGTTTGGACACTCTCTCAGACTTAAAGAATCGATATCTCATACTTGTTAGACACCAACACGGCCCAGACATGTTGGGACACATGTCAGACAATACCAATACGTGTTAATTTATTTTTTTAGTATAATACGTTATGAACATGCTTTAGACACGTCCCAACACATTTTAAACACATTAGATAATTTTATAATTTTTTAAAAATTATAGGCCATTTGATAAATTTTAAAATTTATGGGCTTTTCTATAAATTTATAAAATTTATAAACTTATGAGATTTTATCCATTAAAAACTCCATTACCTATCCTTGCCTTTTGTCTCTCTTCACTTTTGTTCTGTCAAAGACTAGCAGCTGAGAATTCGAAACTTCGAATCTAATCACCACTCCCCACTCCCAACTTTCTCACAATTGTGACCCGTAAACAAGAGATCACCTCCATTTTTGTCGGTTGAATTTGATTTCTCAACCACAAGATATATACGACCGGATAGAGCAAGAAGTCAAAATGAAGGTGAAGTAATTATCAACAAAATAACAGTCTATATTATTGTTTTTTGAACCCAAAAATACCGTATTGATTCTTTCTTTTCTCACTTTCAAACCCTAGAATTCGATTTCGAATTCCTTATTCTCAATTTTGAATCCTAAAATCAGATTTTGAATTCTTTCTTTTCACTTTTGAACCCCAACGTGTCATTCCCTTAATTGGTAAAAAAATGGTGTCAGTGTCATGTCCATGTACCATGTTAGTATCTATGCTTCATATTTTGTAAGGTTTCCTTCTATTATTGTTAGAGTTTTATCACTATAAGGGTTTCCTTATATCATTATCCAGGTAGCATAGGTATCGGTAATCTCAAAACTTAAGAATATGATTACAAATCCCAAATTGATCCCAAACTAGTGAAAATCTCATATCTTATGAGACTAATTAAGTTTTGGGGCTTAACTGCCTAACTTCCTCTCAGATTATCTCCATGGTGGGATTGCAGCCTGTGAAAACAACAGTGGGAGCAGAGCTCCTCATCCTCCACTGCCACTACCATAACAAACTAGCTCAGTCCATCACCGTTACCATATTTGTTCACCTAAAAAAATGAAAAAAGAAAAAGAAAAAAAACTCCTCTGTATGGCTTCAATCATGGAGCTATGGCAACCATGGATAACCCATTCTCAATAGCTCACCACAGTCAATCAAGCTCTTCCTCTGACCACCACCATCACCACCAACAGGGCACACAGCCATCACCACCAACAAAAGCCTCGCATCCACCACAAGTGAAACTCCAAATTTCCCAGTTTTTCTTGCTTGTTGGTCTCGGCCTCTCCCTAAACTCCTCTTACTAAATCAACCCATGAAAGTAAAAACAATCCCAATCTGGAATTTGAGCTTTCCAGACTAAACTTATGAATCCCACATGCTGATTTCACATCAAAATTGATAGAGTTGGCAGCATGAAATTGTGGATTGGGATGGTGAGTATTCAATGGGATTTAATGATTGCAGTAGGATCAATTACGATGATGATATGGGGGTAAGTGGAAGTGAATTATTAAAATATTGTGAGAATGAGAGAGGGGAAGCTCCTTGAAAGCAAGATGAGGCGAAGCAATTGTTGGCCGAAGAACGGACGGCCTACAGACCAGAATACAAGAACAATTCCTCTGTTGGTCGGAATGGGCGGCCAATTAATAAAGCACACAAGCACTATGAAGTAGAGGCAAGAGAAGAGAAATGAACACCAAATTTTATGTGAAAAACCCTTCTAAAATAAGGAAAAAATCACGGGACACAAAATTCACAAAAAGTCACTAAATATGAGAAAAATTACAGGAGACGAAAATAAGAACAGAGTATAAATAAACAAAGCCCTCACATTTGTTTTTCTCTCACAGCTCTATTTCTTTTTCTCTCTCCTCTGTTGCACTCTTTTCTCAACTTCTCTGATGTCTTCTCCTTCTTCTTCTCTTCTATCGCACTCTGATGCTGAATGTGCATATACACACATATATACACATGTTCATCACCATAGCCTAACTTGGTGGTCAGTGCTTAACTTCCAAAGTCTGCATGCATGCGCACGCTCTGTCTTGCAACAGGCGGCGCATGCCTGCTCCTGCGAACCGATCAGCCTTTGGAGTCTCAAGAATAACGTCTACCAACTAACTGATTTGGTAGGTTAATTGTACACATTTTGGAATATGACAGTCATTCAGACCTTCCATATTCAACCGGTCAACCACACCATTGACCGGTTGAAGTAATCCGTCATGCTTCCTCAACAGAGTCAGTCATCTCACAACTTATGACATTCAACATATTGACCAGAAAAGTTGACCGTCCAAAAGATTCTGGTCAACTCTGTTGACCGAAATTCCTTCCTCCTAACACATATGTGCTCCGTCCAAGTCCTAAGGACTTCCACACAAGAGTGATCCCCAACAAACTTCCCCTCACGACCGTGAAGAAGTTAAGTCCATCATCCCGACTAGCCTGCAGCATACTTTATTCTATCCCTTCGGAAGAATCTTGATCATCAAATCTGTCCCGTTTTCTTCAGCGTCAATCTTTTCTAGTGACAATAGATCGGCTTCCAATACATCTCTCACCCAATGATATCGCACATCAATGTGCTTTGATCTGGAATGGAGTGAGGAGTTCTTGCAAAAATGAATGGCGCTCTGTCACAAAGTACTGCATGCTTTTCTTGTCTGAGACCCAATTCCTAAATGAACTTCTTCATCCACAATATCTCCTTACAAACTTCTATCACGACAATGTACTCGGCTTCAGTAGTGGAAAGAGCGACACACTTTTGCAACTTAGACTGTCAGGAGACTGCTCCTCCTGCAAATTTCACCAAATATCCTGAAGTGGACTTGCGACTGTCAACGTCTCCGGCCATATCTGCATCCGAGTAGCCCACCAACTGAGGTTTGTCACTTCCAAAACACAAGCACCAATTGGAAGTTCCTCGAATGTATCTCAAAATTCACTTTACTACGGACCAATGCTCATTCCCTAGATCGGATAGAAACCGGTTGACTGTGCCAACAGCATATGCTATGTCCACCAACTCATGTATGCTTTCTCTTCGTCAAAAGATGGACACTTGCGACTACTCAACTTGTGATGATTTGCAAGTGGAGTGCTGACAGGTTTAAACTTATCCATATTGAATCGTTAGAGCATCTTCTCAAAGTAGTTTTCTTAGGATAACCATACTCTCCCTGCCTCTCGATCGCGAACAATTCTGACGCCAAGGATCTGCTTTACCGGTCCGAGGTCTTTCATGGCAAAAGACCGTCCAAGTTGCTCCTTCAATATTTTTATCCGAGCAGCATTCTGTCCAGCAATCAACATGTATCCACGTACAGGAGAAAGATAACAAAATTATTTTCGAAAAATCTTTGTGTGAATACACAGTGATCACAAGTAGTCCGCTGGTACCTTTGACTGACCATGACCGACTCGAACTTTTTGTACCACTGTCTCGAAGCCTGTTTTAACCCATACAGGTTTTTCCTTAGACGACAAACCAATTGTTCCTTTCCTTTAACCTTGAACCCTTCAGGCTGCTCCATATAAATTTCTTCCTCCAGTTCATCATGAAGAAAAGCTGTCCGGATGTCCATCTGCTCCACTTCCAGGTCCTGGGCGGCTACCAATCCCAACACAACCCTTATGAAAGACATCTTCACCACTGGAGCAAAAATCTTATCAAAGTCAACTCCCTTTCGTTGACTAAAGCCTTTCACTACTAGCCTCGCCTTGTATCTCGACTGCATAGCATCCTCAGACGCCTTCAATCGAAAGAACCACTTGTTCTTTAAGGCTCTCTTCCCCTTAGGAAGCTTGGCTAAGTCAAATGTGTGATTTTCATGGAGAGAACACATTTCATCCTTCATGGCTTCGAGCCATTTCTCCTTGTTTTCGTCCTCCATAGCCTCTTCATAAGTTTCAGACTCTCTGGTATCGGTGAGCATAACATACTCACTGGGTGACAGACGGACGAACGGCCATCTGTTTCGTGAGGATCGTCTGACAGGCAGATCCTCGGCCGGTTGAGGGGTGACTTTATCCTGACCTTCATCAGGAGTTATTGTTTTCTCTCCATTGTAATCGACCGTCTCAGGACCATTGTCCTCGTCTTCCAGAGAAACCGCACGGACAACTTCGACACTTACTTTGTCCGTTTGCTCGCCATCACACTTGGCCTTTCTGCCAATATCCTTGATCGTTTCATCTTCTACGAAAGTTACTTCCCTTGACCGGACTAGTCTTTTTTCAGTTGGATCATAAAATCTACACCCCAACTCATCTTCCCCGTAACCCAGAAAGACACACTGTAACGTCTTTGGCTCCAACTTTATCCTTTCATCTCTTGGGACATGGACAAAAGCTTTACATCCAAACACCCGCAAATGATCATAAGATGGCTCCTTATTCGACCATATCTTCTCCGGCACTTCACCCTTCAAGGGTTTACTGGGCGACCTATTTATGATGTAGGCCGCCGTCTTCAGTGCTTCGGCTCAGAAGTGTTCGGGGAGCTCAGTTTTGAAAAGCATACACCGTACTATTTCTAAAAGTAAACGGTTCATCCGCTCAGCCACTCCGTTCAACTGTGGCGTCTTTAGAGGTGTTTTTTGATGCCTAATACCATGTGACCGACAATAAGCATCAAAGGACCCTATATATTCACCGCCGTTGTCGCTTCGGACGGTCTTCATTTTCTTCCCCGTCTATCGCTCAATAAGGGCGTGAAATTGCTCAAATACACCGAGGACCTAGTCCTTGGTTTTTAATGGATAGACCCACAGTTTTCTAGAACAGTCATCAATGAAAGAGACAAAATATTGAGCTCCACTAAATAACTTCTCTTTGAATGATCCACACACGTCTGTGTGGATGAGCTCAAGCAGTTCTGCTTTTTGAGCGGACAAGTCTCCATGAAATGAGACTCTCCTTTGTTGGCCGACCAAGCAGTGAGAACACGTCCTTAATCCGTCCTCCTTCACTCTGGTAATAAGGCCCTTCCTGGCCAAATGATGAAGTCCGCGTTCACTCATGTGGCCCAACCTCCTGCGCCACAAGTTCTCGGTCTCCTTGCTGGTTGCAACGTTTACATCTCTGGCCGTTGCGAACGCATTCATGATATATAGGCCGGAGCACTTTTTCGCTCTTGCCACTACCAGAGATTCTCTGGTAAGTTTCCACTCACCTTCATAGAAGGTACTATAATAACCTTCATTATCCAGCCGACCAACTGAGATGATATTAAACCTGATGTCAGAAACATGTCCAATATCCATTAACATCAGCTTCGTCCCGTTATTGGTAACCAACACGTCACCTTTACCAATAATTTGGCATGTTCCTTTATTACCCATCCTTATCACTCCAAAGTCCCCTAGAGTATAGGATGTAAACAATCCCCTTCTTGACGTGGCGTGCAAGGTGGCACCAGAATCAATCACCCAATCGGACTCCTCGTCCGTTAGGTTTGCCACTTTCTCTTCACATGTCACCAAGAGATCGCTTCCTGTGACTACTGAGAGGGAGAACTTGTCCTCACTTCGTCCCTTTTCTCCTTTTTCCTTTTCGGCGTTCCCGCGCTTCCACTTGAAATACTACTTCTTGACGTGGCCCTTTTTGCCATAATGATGGCATTCAAAGTTTTGATACCTTGAACGAGATTTGCTGCGTCATTTCTCTCTAGACTTCTAGCTTCGTCCTCTACTCCGTCCCCTAGACTCGGTCACAAGTACCTTACTATGAGAAGACGTTGAGGCCCCCTGTGACCACCTTGACTCATTTATGAGTAAGGAAGCGATGACTTTGTCCAGTTTGATTGTATCTTTCCCAAACAGCAGCGCAGTGACAATATGGTCATAAGAAGCTGGTAGAAAGGCCAACAACACCAATGCCTTGTCATTCTCCTTGATTATCTCATCAAAGGCAGACATCTGTGTTACGATCCGATTAAATTCGTCCAAATACTTTTCAAAGCTGCCACCTTCTGACAACCGCAAACCATAGAACTGTTTCTTTATATGTAATCTGATTGTCAAGGATTTGGACTTATATTAGCTCTTCAACTTTTTCCACACCTTCGCCGGATCAGTCAGGCCAAGGACCTTTTGGAACGTGTTGTCCGCCAGGCATAATTTGATAGTACAATTGGCAAGATCTCGTTTATCTTGCCAGTCCTCCACTAATAGGCTTTCCGACTTATCTTCCTTCTTCCTCAATACTTTGATTGTTCATTCTCTAGTCAATATGTTCTTCACCCTCTCCTGTCAGAGAATGAAATTGCCCTACCCATTAAACTGTTCCACATTGAATGGCAAGTTCTTTGAGGATGATGACGCCATTCAAACGGAATTGTCAACCTCGCTCTGATACCACTTATTGGCCAGACAACGGGCGGCCTACAAACCAGAATACAAAAACAATTCCTCTGTTGGCCGGAATGGGCGGCCAACTGATAAAACACACAAGCACTGTGAAGTAGAGGTAAGAGAAGAGAAATGAATACCAAATTTTACGTGAAAAACCTTTCTAAAATAAGGAAAAAACCACAGGACACTAAATCCACAAAGAATCACTAAGTATGAGAAAAATTACAGGAGGCAAAAATAAGATCAGATCATAAGTAAACAAAGCCCTCACACTTGTTTTTCTCTCACAGCTCTCTTTCTTTTTCTTCCTCTCCTCTGTTGCACTCTTTTCTCAACTTCTCTGGTGTCTTCTCCTTCTTCTTCTCTTCTATCGTACTCTGATGATGAATGTGCATATATACACATATAAATACATGTTCATCACCATAGCCTGGCTTGGTGGTTAGTGCTCAATTTCCAAAGTCTGCATGCATGCACACGCTCTATCCTGCAGCAGGCGACGCATGCCTGCTTCTGCGAACCAATCAACCTTTGGAGTCCCGAGAATAACGTCTACCAACTACCTAATCGGGTAGGTCAATTGTACACCTTTTAGGATATGATAATCATTCAAATCTTCCATATTCAACCGGTCAACCACACCGTTGACTGGTTGAAGTAGTCCGTCCTGCTTCCTCAGTAGAGTCAATCGTCTCACGACTTATGACGGTTAATATATTGACCGAAAGAGTTGACCGTCCAGAATATTTCGGTCAACTCTGTTGACCGAAATTCCTTCCTCGGAGCACATATTTGCTCCGTTCAAGTCCTAAAGACTTTCATACGAGAGTGATTCCCAACAGCAATGTTCAAGATGACAGCTGATAAATCTAGGTTGCAAGGGCAGAGATTGAGAGAGACAGGAAGAAATGGCATTAAAACAGTAGGTAGTTTGAGTGTTAAGAAACAAACCACCGAGTAAATGAAAACCAAGGTGAGTGTATTATATAATTTCCAAAATTAATTTAAAACATTTTATGCACCATAACTTTCCAGCTCTTGACTTACGGAGGTGAGGACTAATGGCCTGTTTGGCATTATTTTAAATTAGCTTTTAGAAAAAGCTATAATTGCATACTACAAAAAGCTTCCTAAAAATCAAACCGAGGTTCTACATAAGGTGCTGCACGTTTTTTTTAGCAATTTTTGGTCCAGAGTTTTTTTGCAACACACTCCAATAATGATTTTGATAGAAATGAAAATTTGTAACTTTTCTCAAAAACACTACTTGAAATCAGAAACAAACACCATCAAAGTGGGGTCAGAGCAAGACTAGAATAATGCTTCAATAGACAATGGATTTACCAACTTAATACAATAAGTTCGATGAACCATATACAATTTCAACAGATTATTGCACATACCTTCCAACAGACTCCAAGCAATTGTTGATGCCACTGGATTTTCTACAACCATACACACTTCCTTTAGGGGCAAACTTCCCAATTTGTAGGTTCTCCAAAATACAGATAGCAACTTCACCACATAACAGGAGTTCTAGCTCCTGATTTTCATGGATAGAGGTGAACTCAGTAGAATACCCATTCATACCGGCACATTGATCAAAGAATGCATTCAACAACACACAAAGATCTTCAGCAAACCTATTCATTGCAAACGGCACCTTCCTATGGGTAGAATTAATGAGGCAATAGAGAGACTTCCACACGTCAGTAACTTGTTCAAATGTAAGCTTTAACGAGAAAACTGAAGATGATTCCAACAACTTGCAAGCCTTTGAAGTGATCAGTGACTTTTCAGTATAACATATACAAAGAGGGAACAGCAAGAGTTGGCATACTGCAAGATTATCACTTTTAGACGCCTTTTTTTGAAGCAAAAGATCCTCTGAATTATCAAGGTATGCTAGTAAAGCATGTGCAATCGTGATCCAAACTCTCAAGCCGCTGCCATCACCATGATCATACAATAAACCAACAATAACATGCATGACTTCCAGAGGATCATATGAAGAGAATAGGATACTCAGATATCTACACAACCCCTGGAGAATGAACTTGATACTAGCTGTTTTATGCATTGATTGGACCAAGACAGAAATGTACAAAATGGTTAAATAAACCATTGGTGACACCATATCCATGAAACCTATGGAGCTGATATCAAATACCCTTTTGAGCCTACACTCTCCTGCTGATTGCAAGCTGCCAATATACTTCACCTCTAATGCAACCCTGTATAGAGGGGATCCCAGTATAGAAGGTTCTAGATCCTCTACGACAGCTTCCACAAAGTGGAGGCAATTAACTAGTATGCTAGCACTGGAGTCATCCTCTAATAATACATCTTCACAAATTTTCTTGACAAACATCAGAATTGTGTTCAGAGATTGCATAATAACATTATACCTAGCCGAAGACGTTTTAAAATCGATTAGGACCCCCTTCAGAATGGAATGAAATATCCTTAATGCACCGTCACAAGCCAAATTTCTGTTTTCAGCGGAGACACTAACCACTGTTCCTCGACTGACGATGACGCAAATCATTGTCAAGAGGAAGTCCAGCTGACTACAATTCCAAGGCAACCATTTGACTGAATAATGCTTCCACAAGCATTCACCAGATATTGGAGATTCACAATTGGTTATTCTAGCTGATAAATTAACCTGATCAATGGATTCATAATTTATATTTTTAGTCTTTGCTTGAACAAACTCATCAAGCAGATTAATGCAGAAATTCCATAACCAAATATTCTTATTGTCAGGTCCATTCTGGTACACTGCCTTAAATATCGGCTCCAGAACTGTGCTTAGAACATGAGGATCATTCACAGAGGCATCCATTTTGTGTAGCAGGTAGCACCACGTGTTCAGGCATGATGATCGGACAGCTACATCACATTTGCTGGACAAAATGCCTATTAGTGGTGTCATGATGAGCTTTAGACATTTAGCATTCATTTTGGGTTTGCTACCTTCCACTTTTGATATGTCAACAAATACTGCTCCATCTTGTTGGATCTTACTCTTCCCCATTGTAATAGTATCGGAAACATTTACAGAGACGTGAATTAGTGAATCTATGAGGCCTTCCCATGCAACCTGTGAAGTGGAAGCAAAAGCATCTATGTTTAGACAATGAATGGACCTTGCAATTATTAAATGGAAAACTCTCAGATCATGCACAAAGGCATGAATTATTTCAAACTTCTAAGTACCTCACCATCCATAGAAGATGTGTGTGTAGAAAGGACAAGATTTTGATTGCATTAAAATATTGTCATTAAGACCTTTACTAACTTGGATCTCCGTCGAGGCCAAATCAGCATTTTAGCAAATTAAGCAAATTGAGGGATTCCTGTCTAAAGCAAATAACAAAGAATGGCATGGCTAGTAACGTCAGGGCCATTGGAACTATTCATAATATAATCTCCTTATTTTGTTATGCCAATAACATAAGAAGCTACTTGAATTGCAGCACATTGGAGGCGTTTCTTATCTTAGGCCTAAGAATCATCCTACAAGATATCCAATTGCCACAATCAATGAGTATAAAAGGCAAGGCAACCCCTTATGTAGGTTCCCTGGAAACTAACTAAACAAACCAAGCAAACAAGATTAAGCGGGAGAATTCTTGGCCATATATTATCATCACCTCGAATAGCATGCATGTTTTACATTCTTAAGTTTGTAATCAAGTTTGGCAATTCATATAGATTCTCTACACCTATAAATAATGTGGTACAGCGTTTGGACAAAATCACTTGCAAAGACTGATGTGCTGACTATAATCATCAGACGGATGTGGGAAACACTCATCTTATTTCATTATTATTCCCACCATGAGAGGTTGAGTGGTCAGTGACAAGGTGATAACTAATTCATAAACTGAAGTAGGTTGGAAGAGATACCTGGGAAGCAATCTGAACTTGTGGATCTTGATCGGAGAATGTCTGCTCAGGAACTTTCAGCATTTCATTAACCAAATGCCTGCTCTTCAGCACATGAGATCCTAGCAATCGAACAAACCATCCCCATGCTTGCAAAGCCTGAACCTTCTTGCCATTTTTCACCAGTTCCTTCATATCAGGAAGCAACTTTGACTTCATGTCTCGAACAACAGCCTAAACCAGGGATCATGTCACAGCAGTAACTGATTCCGTATCCACGAGAAAGACTGCTCAAAGGGTATAAAATTATTCCATAAATATGCATAGTACGTGTTTTAAAAACAATGAAGCTCTCTTTTATCCTTAATGGTACAACAACGATGAAGAATTATGAGACGGAATCCCATCATATCTCCTTTGTACCTTGTCCGTATAGGTACAGCAAGAGGTCTCTTTTTGGCTGAATTACGAATGATATTTTGACCTACAGCTAAAATGCTTCTAAACTCAAAACCTCATGCCCATAGTCTTGTATACACAAGGGAGGATGATATTAGAGCTAAGAAGATGCTGATGTGAATCAAATTCCTGGAATATAACAACTTCAATTAATTGGATATAATGTCACAGACAATGTGATCTGTCACGACATTTAGCATTTGTCTCACCATTGGTTGGGCAAACAGCAACATAAGTCAAAAAAGGGGAGAAAAATGCTTGATACATGATGCAGGGATTAGTCAGATATTCCGGACTGGAGGCCCATGCAGAACAACTTTGGAACCACCAAGCCGACAATACAAGGGAAGCTTTCCAAGGAGATGATTCCACAGAGGGCAACCCACGCTCAGAACCGCTGAGCTGCAGCCCCACCTTGGAACCGTTGACCCACAGCTCAAGACTGATCAGCCTCGGCCCCAGGACAATCAACTGAGTGGGAATAATTCCACTTGTTTTTCCGACACCATTTTTCTCCTTTAAGTAGAGCACTCATTTTTATGTAGGTAGCTTGAAGTAAAAAACTATAAATCCAAGAAAGAAATCTCCCAAGAGAATCAATACACTTATTGGAGAGTAAAGCCCAGTACTAGAGTAAGTGAGTCCCTAAGACAACTACCAAAGGTGAGGCGAGTAATTCCCCGGATTTTGTTCTAGTGACTTAAATTATTGAATATCTATCAGCATTTGATTTTACTCAAGAAAATTGGACAGTACACAACAGAGAAAAGGCAGATTGGAGGTTTCCTCATTTAAAAACTTTGTTTTTGGGTGCTTTTGGTAGCATCCAGATGAGAGCATGACATGAATTGAGGACAGTAGACTATGTCCTAAAACTATTACCCATGTATATCACTACAAGGATGAAACTCCATGACAGCCTAATATACACATGGTGCCTGTATGTTGCTAAAAGGAAAATAAAAGGAAGTAAGCAGACAGGAAAATAGAAAAGACTGCAGCAAAGCACCATCAAAGACATCTAATTTTATGAGACTAGTCATTTCTCCCTCAAATTAAGAAAGTTAAAATCCTGAGGAAATATGACGAAGAAGAAACAGCAATATACTTTTGACAGAGTTAATGGAGGAGGAAATATCATAGATTTGATCTTTAGTAGGCATCTATGGCACATGTCCCTCTCTCTCTTATCAAGACTGAGAAGCCTTCTATATATTGGAGGTGCCCATATACTTGACGTCTCTCTCATCTTCTCACTCAACTCTGTTACAAACTTCATTACAGCCTGCACAATAAAGGAAAACGGTAGAATTAAATGCTAAAATGCCTACTGGAATTGTCATACATGTTAACAACTAATTAATGTTACTATTTCACATTTCACAACAAAAACACTGAGCAAACAATCAATCGTGACAAATACTACATTGAGAAAGAACTTGTTCTTGAGCAGGGACACACCAAAAAATATTCATCCACGTTAAGGGAAAGAATTTCTACAATTACAAACTGCAAGAACTCCATTTGAAATTCACAAAAGAAATGAATATGAAATTACTTGCCCTCAATAATTTCCACAGGTAGTCTTTACATGTATTTTATTAAGTTTATACTTAGCTGTTTTGCTTGTTATCAAATGTTATGGGGATAAAACACCAAGGCATAAGCCACATAAGAAATCATCCGAAAATCAAGCATCAAGGACAATGTAGTTGACAATGCATAAACAGAAAATAATAGATGTTCACTTTGACCCCACAATTATTTCCTACCAACCAACTAGGTTCAGCATGCAGTACTGCTAGTCCAGCTCTGAGAGAAACAAATCACAAGCCACAAATATAATGGCGAAGTTCTGAAACTAGGAATAATAGATATGCAGATTCCATGATTAGTCATTTCTAATATTCTATAGATGTTCAAGATGAATGTGCCAGCTCTTTTTGTGACCTACAGGAACTCATTACAACAACCTAAATTTTCTCTGGCATATTATGGAAGGATGTTGCATTAATTGGGATCGATTTGACAAGTTACAGCATCTAAAAAGGGAAGGGTCTTAATCTGCTTTCATAGAAGGTGCCTTACAACTTCACAATCACAGTTTTGTACTGATCAGAAAAAATGTAACATGAAGATTACATCGTTGAACTAGAAACTTACTTGAATCGCTTCAAACGTGGTTGAAAGTGAACCCATTGGATTGTCAAGGGAATGGACAATAGCTCTCAACAGTGAATCGAAATGAGTGGCCAGAAATGATGAATCCAACTGCTGTATAGATAAGCACCAAACTCCTAGATTGCAAACTGACTATGCTTAAGCAATTCAACTTGTTAAAAACCACAATCGATATAGGATTCACAAATGCCAAAAATGCTGTCCATTATCACTCACCTTAATCTTTGTAGTTGTTATTAATCTAGCCAGAGACTCCACCACTATGCCTGCAGTGTCCACTGCCATTCCAAGAAGCGAACATGCCAATTACCAGACAAAGAAGGAAAGGATAATCTTTATTTTTTTCCCTGCGTATGTGCATAGATCTGAAAACATAGTAAATGCATCCAAAAGCAAGAAAGTAGCAGATTAATAAGGTGCCCCGATGTATGAGCTTTCCACATTGGGGGTCTGAGGGATCAAAGTTAAGCAGTCTTCCCACATATTATGTAGAGAGACTATTTTCATTATTTTAACTCGCTCCCTCTAGCAATTTAGCAATCACAATTATGCCAATGCTCACTTTCTTTCCCTTTAACAATCTTTAACTAGCACAATACCATGAAGTATTATTCTCCTGATAACTATAACTAACTGGAAAATACCTCAGGAAAAATATCAAACTTCATATATAATCACATAGAAACCGCTCCAGACACTAAACAATAATAATAATAATAATAATAATAACCTGGGAACCATGAAATATAATAGTGGCACAAGCACTATATTCAAGGTCAGTTGGGTTGATTTGGATTCCAAATTAGTGATCTTTATTTGGGGGCCAAGAAGGTAATAATTAGCTTCTAATAACATCGATAAGTGCATCAACAATAGGAAAACAAGCAGCGGCCTGCCGAAAACAAGTTACAACCTAATCATTACGACATTGGAAAATAACTGTGTTCAACACATACTTGGAATCTCGGCAACAAGGGATGGATGGTAAATCATGAAGCCCAAACACTTCAAAGCCTGTGCAGCACTATAAAATGCCCAAAAAAAAGTTAGGGGGAATTGGAGAACAGCTAAATCAATGAAATTTACGTTTCCTCATCCTCGTCTTGGATATCAGCGATCACTGGGGAGAGAAGAACTCGAGTGCATTCGGCAAGTAACCGTATAGAATGATCATCGCTACTGGACTGTTCTTGTAGGTGTAGCAGCGTAGAATAAGCAAACAATCTGTCAGAAATTCGGGTTGATAAAATCATGGTTTTGATCTGCTCGAGTTCTTCTACGAGTTTCGACATTTTAATTTCGAAACGATTCGAAAATAGAATGTGGGAACGTTCCAGAAAACCCTAAATTGGAAGGAGAAGGGTTTATAGTTATACACAATTGCATGTTCCATTTTCGCGCCTGATCTGGGGGTGTCCATAGACGTGGCCTTCGGGTGAGAGAATTTGGCGGAAAGAGCGTTTTGGATTGG
Source organism: Nepenthes mirabilis (assembly GCA_025585075.1). Taxonomy (NCBI): domain Eukaryota; kingdom Viridiplantae; phylum Streptophyta; class Magnoliopsida; order Caryophyllales; family Nepenthaceae; genus Nepenthes; species Nepenthes mirabilis. The sequence goes on from JAODPA010126524.1 coordinate 16,969, forward strand.
TTGTAAAACTAAGCCAGCCCAAACCAGCCTTGGGCCATAAAGCCCGTTTGCAAATAGAGTTTGCTTTTAAAATAAACATATTAATTTAAAAAAAAATCAAACGATATAGAATTNGTAATTATCAACAAAATAACAGTCTATATTATTGTTTTTTGAACCCAAAAATACCGTATTGATTCTTTCTTTTCTCACTTTCAAACCCTAGAATTTGATTTCGAATTCCTTATTCTCAATTTTGAATCCTAAATTCAGATTTTGAATTCTTTCTTTTCACTTTTGAACCCTAAAATCTGATTTTGAATTCCTTCTTTTTACTTTCGAATTTCTTCATAAGTCTGTAACATACCGTATTGCCAATTTAGTTTTTACAATAACAGTATATTATTATTAATAATATATTGTTACAATATATTTTAT
>JAODPA010126535.1:0-16322 GCA_025585075.1 Nepenthes mirabilis
ATTTAAATATATACTAAATATTTAATGGCAATAATTTATCTGTCAATTGGTAACAGATAACAAATAAGGCACTCTCTGCTGCGTCTTTCTTCTTCATTCTTTCCTTCTTTGCTTTGTTTAATTAATGAAGCAATCCAAATTACATCTTCTCCTCCAACCATGGTCTTGCAGACGTGGCAATGGTTGGACCCAAGGAAGCTAGGTAACCAGATTTCCACGCTTCTTTTTCCTGTTCGACAATCTCTCTCTTCTCCTTCTTCCCACCTTTTTCCGTGCCTTCTGCATCTTCAACGGCCCTATTTTCTTTACGCTGTTGAACTCTGTTTGCTTGTTCCAGTCCTTCAAGGCTTCATTCTTGTTCGCTATTTGCGTCTTCTTAGTTCCCTTTTCTCAGGCTTAATTTGCTGAACTGGGTCTATCTTAACCATTGATATTGCGAGCTGTTGGAGGTTTCTGGTCTCCTTTGTTTTTAACGGTTGAGTTTTCTTTCAGCTTCAATTTCTATATGATGTAATGGGGATTCGGTTAGTTGTAATCGTTGATTGATAGGTTTTTTGTTTGCTGATTAAACGTACTTTTGCTTTATTTATTACTTGATCAGAAAATCGTTTTCTATCATTGTGGGTTATGGAATATGAGGTTCCTCTCTCGATTGTGTCTAATTAATGAGTTGATGGTGCTGATGCCTCTCTTGGGTTCAAGAATAGGGTTTCTTTTCAAACACCTCTCATTTGCAAATCCCCTTGTGACTGAGGCGTGGATTGAACATTACCCTAATAAATGGCCACGTTGAAGAGTGCTAATCTCCCCTCCCATAGCATCCTTTTTCCAGTGCACAATATTTCTGCATTTTACGATATCCATGGTGAGAGAGAATAATTTGCAGCCTGCCAACTTCCTCGTGATGTCCAGTCCAGGATAGAAATAGTATCAAATATTAACACTCGTCCTTTTTCTTGTGTGAAAAAATCATTGTTGTGTCGCAATGTGATAGGACTTGTAAGGGGATTTGAAGTGATGGTAGCCTGTTCTCTTATGGAATATGTCAAACGGCATGTTGCTACCCATGCATTCTTTGGAAACATAGCAAAGTGGAGTAGTTGAGGGAAATTTGAATAGATTGATGTTTAACAGGGAGCATGTTGAGGTCAAATGGGGGTTAGTTGGAGGATGAGCGACCCACATTGAACGTTGTAGAGGATATCCAAAGAGCATCTCCTGGTGTCTTGCCAATATCTCGGTTTATTTTGTGCTGTGTAGGATTTAGATTCTAAGATTCAAAGTTTTATCATGGGCGGGCTATTACCTTGACATGTTGAAACTGAATATCAGGACGCTTTGAGACCCAACATGTGTGTGGCTCCTACTTTACTGATTCCTAGGGTTGTTCTCTGCCATCTATAGCTCTTCCACTGTGTCTATGACGTCAATGTGAGTTATCGAGTGAGAACATAATAATGTACTTCATTCTGTTTGCTGGATTATTACTAGAAAAATGCCAGCTAGAACTTTAACTCCTCAAAGTACAAATTCGGGCAACCAAAGAATGGATTATAATTATGCAGATAAATGTTATTTGATGTTTTCTTAACTTGGCAGAGATTAACAAGGTGTAGTGGAGCTCAAGGCTTTCTTTTAGTTGTCCATAGTTGAACTTAAGCTTTTGTTGTTGGTTCTTTATAGATGGACTAAAGTCCATAGTTGGACTTTAGGGTGTCTGCGGATTATCCTTTGTATCATTTGGCATGTAACAGTTTCCATTGCTAATATATGAACATGATGACAACATTTGTCTGTGGTTGGTCTGTGCATTTCTTCAATCACTAATATTTCAAACCATGCCACCCATTTATTGGTCCGGGCTCCATGCTTTTCTCATTTCATCAAAGTTGACTTTGGTTTCTGATGAATCAGCAGGTGATCAAACAGTTCATATACATTGAATTTCTGAGCATACAGGGTGCTGCCAGGCCAAGAGGAAAGTGTGGCAGCTCTAACCTTACTGCAACCACATCAAACTGAGAAGTTGATCATATCAGCAGAAGTACTATATGATGGCAATGGATCTGAAAGGTATTTCTTGGGTTGGTGATATGTACCAGAAGTTCGAGGACATGTGTGTGGAGGTCGAAGAAGCTATGTATCAGGTATAATTCCTCATCTTAGTTTTCTTTCTCAATTGTTCTCTTATTTATATGTTAACTTAGCAAGGTGCAAGAATTATTATATCAATGGTGTAGTTAGGGGGAAGTACCGAGAATNTAAATATATATCCATATAATAGAACAAAGGAACAAAAAATAATAAAATACATGTGAAATTTCATATGTCAAATGTTGAAATATGTCAGAGATCTAAACATCTAATATTCAAATATCAAATGTTCAAATATGATACGTAAATTTTGTAATTTGTATACGAATATCAAATAACGCCAAACAGAATGAAATTATCCAAATGTCTAAATATTACATGATTCCAAAGCTTAAAGTTCAAGGTTGCATGAATTTGATGACTATTTTAAAACCTATAAATCTCAAAAGGTTTTGAAAATCAAATACAATTGATGCATACTTAGATTCGATTTCGAACAGATTCGGATTCATCTGGATAGCTCGACCCGATTCCATTCAATGAGTCCGAATCCTGCACACCACCAAAGTGAACGAGAGGTCAGTGTGTTGACGGAATGTTGTCCCACCGAAAATATTCCGACGCTTAAGTCAGTAAAAGCTTTCTAAGCAGGGAAGGTAAACTGAAAAGCAAAAGAGAGAGAGAGAGTAGGAACGGTCGAGAGTGTTGGACGGTCGGGAGTGTCAACTCGTTCAGAATGTAAGCTTTCATTTCCTACTCACAGAGAGCGTAAGGAAGCGACGTCCCGAAAGCGTGGAAGTTTTAGGGAACGATTCTCGAAAAGTCGAAAAGGTCTCCTAGAATCCGGAGGCCTTTGGTGGGATTAGAGGACGAACGTTTGTCTGGAGAGAAAGAGCAGACGAGCCTCTGTTCAAGCTCTGTAAGCGTTCGTGTGGGAGACTGTAGGAAGTCTTTTAGTAAACTGGTTCTCAGTGTTCTCAAGAAGACAAGTTAGAGAGTGAGCAAGAGAGCCCCTATTTCTGAGTAAGCTTTCGTGTTTGTTCGTGAGCTTGTGTGTCTGAGAATGCCTGTGCGTATGTGAGCTTGTATGAGCATGTAAGAGCGTGTGTAAGAGCCTCTGTCTTCCAGAACGAAGACCTTAGCTTTTATGGACAGCGGGTGAGCCACATTCTCTGGGCAAGGTGGCGTGTTCATCTTGGATTGACAATGGCGGTCTTTTCAGAGTTGGTGGGCTTGACAGTCGTGATTTGATGGATCCTCTTTCTGCTGTACAGTGCAATGGATCTTCAGATCATCTAATGTTTTGTGATCGTTTTGTTGGCACTGGGTTCATTGCCGCCTTTTTTGGAAAAGATTTGGAAAGGCACGTGATCATGAAAGGACCGTAATTTTTTGTGCACGTGTTCGCCTGCCAATTTGGGCCTGGGCCGTAGCAGGTTTAAAATCTTTTTGGGCCTGCTGCTACAATACATCCGGTCAACGTTCAAATTGACCGTCTGTATGCGAGTTGACCGTCTTGGGCCTTTCAGGATTTGGGCATTCGCCTCCTGTTGGGCCGTTTTTGAGTTGACCGTTCAGTAGACCGTTTGGGCCTTCTTTGACCGTGGGCCAACCCATATTGCGGTATACCCATCACTAGTCTCTCATACCGGTGGCTAGAATTCTGGCATCCAGTACGTTCATGATGGGATGCCCCTCACTGTCTTTCGTCGTTTGAGGATCTCGGGGGACTCTATGAAAGGCGGAGAGGGAAGTTGACTGGAGCTGTTGACCGCCTTAGGTCAGTTCTAGAGAAGAACGTTGACCGGAACTGTTGACCATTTTTGGTCAGTTCCGGAGAAGAACGTTGGCCGGAGCTGTTGATCGTTTTTGGTCAATTCCGGAGAAGAATATTGACCGGAGCTGTTGACCGTCTTCGATTAATTTCGAAGAAGAAAGTTGACCGGTGTTGTTGACTGTCTTTGGTCAGTTTCGGAGAAGAACGTTGACCGAAGCTGTTGACCGTCTTTGGCTAGCATCCGGAAGGCTTTCTGCGAGCCTTGATTGACGAATGGCCATCAGCCGGCTTACAGGCTAAAAGTAGACACGCGTCTTTTTTTAGTTGGGCAGATATATGGGCCATTAATGCGTTAGAGATTTGCCTTTTGAATGGCTAATCAGGGAGACGACACGTGGCAGGACTGACGGCGTCCTTTCTGAGGCAGTTTAAGGGGTTTCACATTTTGCCGTTTATGTTTCCCTCATCGTATTGAATATTTCTCCATGCCTCCTTGCTTCGTCTTCTTCGTCTTCGACTTTCCTTTATTTCTCCAAGAAACCCTAGCCTCTTTGTCAGCCATGACCTCTGTCGTCGACATCGCCTCTGTCCTTCGAGAGGGTGACGTGAAAATATTGTGCGTTGAGTTCAATATCCCTAAGGATATTGCGTGGAGGGTCCCGGGCAAGGACGACATGGCCTTCTTTCCACCAGCAGGGCACATAACGATATACGAGGCCCACTTGAGGAGCGGCCTCCGTCTTCCTCTGCCGGATGACTTGCGGTCGATCCTACAAGCCCTACGAGTCTCAGTTGCCCAACTTCATGTTATCGCCGTACGGTATATTTGTACCATCTGTTTTTTTTCTTCGCAAGCATTCTAAGAGGTTGACGATGCCGATGGTGAAGGGGCTCTTCAAAATAAACCAGGGAGGCGAATGGATATCCCTTGTCTCCCATCCTGGCCTTAAAATAAATACGGCCATTTATAATTCGCTCAACAACTGGAAGAACCAGTTCTTTTTCATGTGTGTGGCGGCGACCTGGCCCCTTGCGAAGGATTGGGGCCAGGTGCCGGATGTGTATACAGGGATGTTGTTCGTGGCGGAGACGGCGTCCTTAGAGTGGTTGACTAAGTTAGTCAAAGACCACCGTGTGGACTTCAAACGGGACTTCTTGGTCTCTAGGGCAAAGGCCTAGGAGGTAAACTGGGGACTGCCTTCCCTGGTTCAAAAACCCAGGTCGCAAGTGATGATGGTGCGGTCGGAGGACTCCAAGGGCCTGCTTATCTGTCTCCGCTCCACAGATGAATGCTTTATCAGTCTGCTACCTAAGAGGGTGTTGGAGACGCCTTCCTCGTCGTCATCGGTCCCCGATTACGTCGTCGCTGGGATCTACAGTCGCCCCGGCAGTACCACGGGCATGGAAAAAACCTTTGAAGACCTGCCGGTGGCCATGGGAGAAAGTATTATTCTGGCTAGCCCGCGCCGCAGGCTGTTCCTCAGGGGGTGCAAACGGAGTCCTTTACAGAGCCCGCCTGTGAGCTAGTGGTGGAGGCGCAGGAGCCATCCGTTGGCTCTCTGATCGTTCAGACTCCTGCTGTGGAGCCAATGGTGGAGCTGGATCCTCCGGCAGCTGCTGCGGAGGTTGTAGTTGGGGAGCCTATGGTTGATACGGACAATGCTGACGATGGGCTTTTGGACGTGATTCTGGAGGAGGCTGCTGTCAGCTCAGCTCAAGAGGACTTTGCTCCTGGCCCACCGCCGCCTTGGCCAGGCCTGGAGGCTAGGCCTGAGAGGCCCGTGAGGAGAATTTGGGAGGTATAATTCTTTGTAGTGGCTTCTGCATACTTTCTCCTTTCCTAGATTTCTAACTTATTTTTCGTTTTTCTTTTGTGTAGACGTCGAAGTTGGTTGCTGCCATGACCAAGGTGATGGACCAGCGAGACCGGGTGATCGCCGATAGGGAGGTGGAGATCGCCTGGCCGGATGCTTGGCTGGCTGCTTCAGGGGGGTGCACCGTGAGGAGACTGCTACCCTCGAGCCTGTTCTGGCTGGAATGGAAGCAGAGAATGCGAACTTGAAAGTTGAGGTTGCGGACTTGAAGGCCGAGGTTGCCCATCTGAAGGATGAGGGCGATCGAGCCAAAGCGCGCATTGATCAATTTGCCGAGCGAGTGGCAGCCTTGGAGAATGATTTGAGCCTCCACATTCGCCCCTACGAGGTCAAGAGTATGATGTATGCGCGGCTGTTGGAAGGGGTCAACGTGAGTTGGCTCATTGTGCGGTTGATCTATCCCGACTTTCCTATTGACCTCATCAATCTATCCAACAGAGCGGCGCAGCATAGAGACAACCTCGTGCGGGAGCCTCGTGATAGTCAAAGGTCTCTGCTGCCCCCGTAGCCCTTATGTTGTACACTTTTTGGGACCTCCATTGTATTTATGTTCATTCGATGTATTTTGTAACACATTTGGAAGTAATAGAATGGAAACTTTTTAATTTTGTGTCCATTTTCCTTTACTGCTTTGGTGCTTGCATATTTGTTGCATTGGACGACCAATTTAGTTGGTCGGCTGCCATTGTTGTGCTGCCTGAGAAGTGAGGTTCTTTGGCTTTGTAGGCGGTTGTGTTAACCAGCCTTATGGCGCTGCGCAAGTGCTGACTTGGACGGCCAGCGTTGGAGAAAGATTCTTCTCCTTTCGACCATCGTTGATTGATTAGGCTATCTCCTCGTAGAGGATGTCGTTGCTTGTGCTACGTAAGCCCCCTAAGATATTGGCCGCTGTCGGGCTAATTGGATGATCACGGTTTAGATTAGACCACTTACAGGCCACCTGGATGACCAGGGTTTAAATACGACTGTTAATGGGCCGCTTGGATGACCGAGGTTCACATTAGACCACTTACGGGCCACCTGGATGACCAGGGTTTAAATACGACCGCTAATGGGCCGCTTGGCTGATCATGGTTCACATTCGACTACTTACGGGCCGCCTGGATGACCAAGGTTTATTAACGAGAGGGTGAGGACCCTCCCGTCTTAGGTACCGTTTAGGTCAGGTAACCTGCAAAGCAAACACATGTATATATATGCATGCACACAGGAAGGGAAGGCAATATGCTAAGTAAACACTCATTTTGGCAAATTAAAACAAGCAAGTGAATGCGCACACACACAACAATGCAAATACGCACTTGTGCCTTTTACTGGAAATAGCGTCTGAGGTGGATCGCGTTCCACGTTCGTGGAACCAACTTCCCGTCCTGGCTCCGAAGTTTGTAGGCTCCATTTTGCAGGACGGCGGAGACAAGGGAAGGCCCTTTCCAATTAGGGGAGAGCTTGTTGTGGCCGGCCAGCTTGCCTGTGGTTTCGACGCCTCGTAGGATCAGGTCTCCAACATCAAATCGTCGCGCCTTAACCTTTTTGTTGTAGTATTGGGTAATCCGATGCTGGTAGGCCGCCGTTCATACTCTGACGGCGTCGCGGGCTTCCTCTAACAAGTCAAGGTACTCCATGATTTTTTGAGAGTTAGCTCGCAGGTCAAAGGATTCCACTATAAGACTTGGAAGCTTGATGTCGACCGGGATTACCGCTTCAGTCCCGTAATAAAAGCTGAAGGGCGTCTCACGCGTTGGTTCCTTTGTGGTTGTCCGATAAGACCAGAGAATGGAGGGGAGCTCGTCTACTCAGAAGCCCAGTGCGTCCTCCAGCTTAGTTTTTAACTCGTGGAGTAGCGTTCGGTTCGTGACCTCCACCCGTCCATTCGCTTGGGGGTATGCCACCGAAGTGTGGATCAGCTTGACGCCAAGACTGACACAATACTTGCTGCAGTGTTTTCATGAGAACTGGGTCCCATTATCGGTCACAACAACCTCAGGGACGCCAAACTTGCAAATGATGTTCTGGCGAAAGAATTCTAGGGTATTATGCTCCGTAATCTTTGCCAGTGGGATGGTTTCGACCCACTTGATGAAATAGTCGATACCCACGATGACAAACTTTCTTTGTCTCATGGCAATGGGAAATGGGACGAGAAGATCAAGCTCCCATTGCACGAAGGGCCAAGGGGCCTGGACAGTCTTCAGGTCCGCGGATGGCTGGCGGTGAAGGTTGCTGTGAAGTTGGCAGCTTTCATATTTTTTCACAAACTCTAGCGCGTCCTTTTTCATCGAGGGTCAGTAGTATCCCTGGCGCATGATCTTAAAGGCTAAGTTTTTTCCGCTAATGTGCGATCCGCAGATCCCGACGTGGACTTTGTTTAAAGCATAGTCGGCCTCTTCGGGGGGTCAAGCACTGGAGGCATGGGGTTGAGTAGCCACGGCGATATAGCCGTCCGTAAACGACAGCGTACCAGCTGGCCGTCTTTTTGATTCGTTTAGCCTTCTCCGCATCCTCTGGTAATGATCCGTTAGCTAGATAACTAAGGTAAGGTGTCATCTAGTTTTTCGCTTTGAAAATTTACATTGCCTCTGGTTTCTCTATGCTGGGAGCATTCAGGATCTTCCTTATGTCCCTCGTGTACTGTTTCGGGTTTTCGGCTACAGCGGCTCTAACCAGCTGGTCTGCCTTCTCGTTTTTAGTTCGGGGAACATAAACCAGGGTTAGTTTGTCGAAACCCTGGCCGGCCTCCCTGGCCTTCGCCAAGTACTTGACCAGGTGAGGGTTGTTTACCTCAAAGTCTTCGTTATCCTTGTTAACAATTAGCTCGGAGTCGTTGTAAACTGTCAATCTCTTTGCAGAGCATTCCTTGGCTAATCGTAATTCGGCTAATAGGGTCTCGTACTCGGCAACGTTGTTGGTTGCCGGGAAATTGAGCCTGAGGGAGTATTTCACCTCAAACCCGTCAGGGGTCGTGAGGACTACTCCAGCGCCACTGCCAGTGCCCGTAGACGATCCGTCTACGTGGAGTATCCATTTCGAGACTCTGTCAGGCAGTTTTGCACTTTCTGCGGGCTGGTTCTCGAGAACGGGGGTTGTAGTTTCAACAATGAAGTCAACCAGCGCCTGTGCCTTTACAGCAGACTTGGGTTGGAATTCGTTGTTGAACTCGCCCAACTCGATAGCCCATTTTACCAATCGTCCAGAAACGTCGGGTTTCTGGAATATACTTTTCAGAGGTTGGTCTGTAAGGACCACTACATGGTGCGCCTGAAAGTAGGGCTTCAACTTTTGCAAGGAGAATATAAGCGCCAAACCAGTTTTTCTGCATGTGAGTAGCGGGTTTCTGGGTTGGTCAATGATTTGCTCATGTAGTAGACCAGCCGTTGAGTGTCGGAGTTCTAGCATACGAGGACAGAACTGAGGGATGCATTCGACACTGCCAGGTAAAGGTATAGCTCTTCTTCGCCCTTGGGTGACACTAACAACGGTAGGCTGGCCAGATATTGCTTCAGCTCGTCGAAAGTTGTCTGGCAGTTTGCCGTCCATTGAAACCAATTGGTTTTCTTTCCTCTAAGGGCCTTGAAGAAGGACTGTTACTTGTTACCTGACTTCGCGAGGAAGCGGGACAGTGTTGCCAGCCGTCCAGTCAATCGCTGGACGTCCTTTACGCTCTGTGGTGGAGCCATGTTTACGAGAGCTTTCATCTTCTCTAGGTTTGACTCAATCCCTCGTTGGGAGACGATGAAACCCAATACTTTTTTAGCGGCTGCTCCGAAAACACATTTAACCGGGTTCAGCTTCATGTGATGTTTACGGATCACCTCAAACGACTCTGCCAGGTCGCGGATGTGGTCGTCAGTAACCTTGCTCTTGACGAGCATGTCATCGACGTAGACCTCCATGTTGCGACCAATCTGATTTTCAAACATTCTGTTGACCAGTCGTTGGTTGGTTGCTCCAACGTTCTTCAATCTGAAAGGCATCACTTTATAGCAGTAGGTGCCCTGATCAGTCATGAATGAGGCGTGTTTGTCATCCTCCAGACTCATTCGAACCTTGCGTCCATGAAACTTAGCAGCTCATGTCTGGCTGTCGAGTCAATCAGCACGTCGATCCTGGGTAAGGGAAAGCTGTCCTTCAGGAAGGCTTTGTTAACGTCAATAAAATCGACGCATATCCGCCACTTTTTGTTGCTTTTCTTTACTAGAACGACATTAGAAAGTCAGTCCGGGTAGTGGACTTCTCTAATGAAACCTGCGTCCAGCAACTTTTTCACCTTCTCTCGGATAGCGATCAGCTTTTCAATGGAGTAATTTCTTCGCTTTTGCTTGACGGGCTTTCGGTCAGGATCAAGCCCTAACTTGTGGACCATCACCTCCGCCGGAATCCCAAGCATGTTTGCTGGAGTGCATGCAAAGAGGTCGGCGTTCCGTCACAGGAACGTGATCAACTCATCGCGCAGTGTCTCGGCGAGTGAGCCGCTGATCTGTACATATTTTTTCAGCTCTAACCTTACTGCAACCACATCAAACTGAGAAGTTGATCATATCAGCAGAAGTACTATATGATGGCAATGGATCTGAAGGGTATTTCTTGGGTTGGTGATATGTACGAGAAGTTCGAGGACATGTGTGTGGAGGTCGAAGAAGCTATGTATCAGGTATAATTCCTCATCTTAGTTTTCTTTCTCAATTGTTCTCTTATTTATATGTTAACTTAGCAAGGTGCAAGAATTATTATATCAATGGTGTAGTTAGGGGGAAGTACCGAGAATAAGGAGATTTTTTTTTATTTTAATCAAATGGAAGTTAATCATTGATCGTATTTCTGAGTATGGATGTTTATCCCAGAGATGATTTAAGTACCCATATGATGATATTGTCTTGATCATGTGATGATATCTATTCCTGAATAAGTTAAATGATTCTTTGTTGGACAGGATACTGTCCAATACGTTGAAAATCAGGTGCGCACAGTTGGAGCATGTGTTAAGAAATTATACTCAGATGTCATGTTAGATCTGCTTCCTGCATCTTGTATTGATTCAGTGAAAGCAGAGAATCGTGGCCTATGTTTGGTCCATTATGCTGATGTAGCGATCTATGAGCATCCAAAAATTGACATTAAGAAAGATCCAATAAAGCTTGAAACCAAGCAATCAACCGTAAATTCATCAGTTCATTTTCATGTGGATAAACAAGTGGATGTTGAAGATTGCGCTGTAATATCTGAGGATTCTGCTAAAGGACAGTGGCCTGAATGGGACTTTGAACAGAATGAACTTGCAGAATTAGATTTGGGTGGTAAAGAAAAATCCGTGGCTTTGCCGGACTACGTTTTCTGGAGGGTTGTCTCGTCCCGATGGTTGAGTTTCCCTGTTGTTCTAGTGCTGCCGCCAGGGGTAATCTGAGACATGTAGCAGGTTCGTCCAGTAATTTGGTCACACAACACCTCTCCTACACAGTAAGACGTCAGGAACTTCTTCTTGAGGTGTGGAATTGAGGTGACCGTCCCAAACGCTGCCACGTAAGGCCTGCCTAGTATTGTGTTATACACAGAGGGTAGGTCTACCACCAGGAAGGTGAGTATTCGGCTTGCTGTTTTCGGATACGTACCCAAGATGACCTTCAGTTGGATGGTCCCTGAACAGGCACTGGCTCGTTGTCAAGACCATATAATGGTATTTCAGCAGGTTTTAGTTGGTTCTTTTTTAAGCCTAGTTTGAAGAACGCATCCAAGTAAAGTAAATCCTTTGAACTTCTATTATCGATGAAGACTCGCTTCAACTGATAGTTGATACTACCATCCGAAACGAGTGCGGATACAACGAGGAGATCAGCATGGGGGATGTTATATGAGTTAAATCATTATCATTGAAGTTAATGGTGTTATCCGTCGTTCATTGCTTCTTCCTCCCAGTCTGCTATTCCTCGCCGCTGGCTGGGTTTTTGGCAGGTCGAGTGGTAATCTTATTAATGACCCCTGCTGCAATCCAATTTTTGGAAGGGTACTGCTCCTGCCCTTCTCCGCCGGCTGCCCCAGAGCTCTGCCCGGGGCCTCTGACGAATTTGGTGAGGTGGCCTCTGCGAATCAGCTCATCGATTTCCATCTACAGCGTCTTGCAGTCCTCAGTAGAATGCCCAGTAGAGCGGTGGAAGTCACGGCACTTCGACTGGTTTCCAGAGTCCTTTAGTGGTTTTAGCCACTTTAGGAACTTCTCTCCGTGGATCTGCATAAGGACGTTTGAGGGCGTGTACGTCAGTGGCGTAAAGCTGGTGGGCCTATAGTCTCTGCATTCCGGAGGCCCAGTCCTGTGCTGCTTCCGACGGGGGTGATCACCATCGCCGTACTTTCTTTTTCCCTCTCCAGGGAATGATCGGGGCTGATTTGCCGCTCTCGGCATTTTGTCTCGTTGGCCTCTTTTGTTGCAGCGTAGACCCGGGTGATGGACTCCGCCTCCTGGAAGATTTGGAAATTCTTGTGAGCCAGATGTTTGAAGAAGTCCCTGTGGGTCTGCGCAGAGATGAAACTGTCCAGTTTCATCTTCTCCGCGATCAGGAAAATCTGCTTGGCCTCTGCCATAAAGCGGTCCAGGAATCGCCGTGGGTTCTCTCCCGGCTGAAAATGGGGATGTTGTTCTCTTTCCAACTAAATAGGAGCTGACTCCGTAAAAACGGTGAGAACGACGCCCTAACATCCAAAGCATACTCTCACTTTCTTTTCTCAATTCACTTGACGGCTATATCGGGACAGATGCGTCCATGACTTTCAGAAGAACACTCTGATCTAGGCTTGTGGCAACGCAGGTGCCGTGTTGGCTCCGAACTCTTGCACTGCTTGGCTAGTGAGGTCGATTCGTGTAGCAAAGCAAAGGAAGCCCCACGACCAGTAGTCGGAGAAGAAGTTAACAAACACCCTTATTAGAGCCCAATCTTTCATATCTCTATGCAGTTCCATGGTCAGACCACTCATCGAAATTCAATCCTCCGTTTCTTAATGCTGCTTCCAAGCAGAGTGCACTCAGTGGAGTTCAATTCTCTATTTCTCTAAATAGCCTTTCAATCGGGTGCACCTATAGGAACCCAATCCTGTGCTTTTCTAAGCCACTCTGTGGCTGAGCGCACTCAATGGAGCGCACTCCAGTCCTTTATCTCTCAAAGCCGTTCCCAAACCGAGCATACCACTAGAGCTTAGTCATCCATTTTAAAGCCGCTTTTCAACCAAACACACTCGTAGGAGCTTGATATTTTATCTCTCAAAGCCGCCACCTAAGCAGGCATACTTATCGGAGCTCAATCCTCTATCTCTCATAATTGGCATCGGCGAGTTCAGCCCTTCATCTCTCTAAGTCACTCTCTGGCCGAGCGCACTCAAACACTCAATCCCCCGTTATATGTATCAACGCATATTTTTCTATCTATTTGAGAAAGATTTCTAATTTAAGCGTCAGAATATATATCGATGAGTGAGTTCCCGCCATCCCCTGATATTTATTTATTAGTTGCGATATGTATGATTCAAATTCGAAATAACGAGAGTTAGACCCGCTTCAACTTGACCTTCCTGAGAAGATTAAGTAGCTCTCTAACTCGTTCAATAATTTGAATACAATGATGCATCAGAAATAAAATAGAGTTTCAATAGAAACATTTATGTGGAATATCAACAGTAAGGCCAAATGTATAAATTTTACGACTTTTATTTCATCAATATTTATATATATAAATATATTCCAATACGTTGAAAATCAGGTGCGCACAGTTGGAGCATGTGTTAAGAAATTATACTCAGATGTCATGTTAGATCTGCTTCCTGCATCTTGTATTGATTCAGTGAAAGCAGAGAATCGTGGCCTATGTTTGGTCCATTATGCTGATGTAGAGATCTATGAGCATCCAAAAATTGACATTAAGAAAGATCCAATAAAGCTTGAAACCAAGCAATCAACCGTAAATTCATCAGTTCATTTTCATGTGGATAAACAAGTGGATGTTGAAGATTGCGCCGTAATATCTGAGGATTCTGCTAAAGGACAGTGGCCTGAATGGGACTTTGATCAGAATGAACTTGCAGAATTAGATTTGGGTGGTAAAGAAAAATCTGGAGACGAGTGTTTTCCATTTGTAGTGTCAAGTTTAATCACTTCTGTGGAGAATAACTGTGACAAAGCAGTCAGAAGCACTGAACTTCATAGTGATGATAAAGCAACACACAATCATATGAAAAATCTGGGTTCACTTTCGGCTTCCATCTATGAAGGAAAAGGGGGCATCTCTAATAAAAGTGGAGATACTGTTTCATGTGTTCCTAGCATCGAAATTAGTTCGAGATCATCTAATATGAATTTGGTTGAAGATGAGAACCAAGGAATGGAGATGATACTGCCCTCCAGAGGGGAATTGTCTTCAATGTCAGATGGTAACTATTTTGTTATTTATACTTTGTTATCTTCCATTCTTTCCTCATCTTCACAAAGGACACTCGTTTTGTTCTTGGGCATTTGCAGGATCAGAAAACAACGGCATGGAGACTACCATGAATGAAAATATGCGGATTAGTGAAGCTCTTGATGAGGAGCTGTGGTGGCCTAATACAGGTACTCGATGTCGCAAATGCAGTACTGGAAATCTCTTTATTTTCATTGAAAAGGGAAAAACTTGTCTGTGCTGCGGTATTGTGATTGCCTCATGATGTGTTAAATGGATTATTTCATGCTTACACTGCATTTTATCGCCAGTAGCATCAGAAAATGTAAAGTCGAACCACTTCCTAAAATTGGAAAAAAATCCAGGTTTTTGGTGATATGGGAATTGAGAAGTGTCTCTAGTAGTTTTTCCTGTCTATAAGATATACTTATTATGCCAGAATAGGTATCTTTTATCATCCTATTTATGAATTTCCAAAGTATTTATGCTGGAGAGACAGCATAACACAGTAGGATTTTCTCTCATATTATTTAGTATGCATTTGTCTAGTGTCTCAACTTTTCCATTATATTTACGAAGTGTTCTCAAATTTTTACTTTTTTTTTTTTCAATTTTATTCTCAATTTTAATTTTTTCCAATTTTGTTCTCAACTTATATTTTAGTTCCAATTTTATTCCATGCAAACTTTTTAACCAAATTTATTTTATTTTGTGTCAGGTAATAGACGTAGGATGTAAAAGCTATGAAATCTATATATTTTATATTAAAATTTTACACTTTTTATATCTTTTGGTAGCAAGTGGGTAATTATCTATCAAGGTGAGTGTGCCAAATATTAAAACCCTCAAAAAACCAATTTCCAAACAGAAACCAGCCTTTCACAGGTTCCTCTTGGGACATTGTAATGCATCACATGCTTCACTATCTTTTCCCAACGAACTCTAAGATCATCTCCCTTCGATTGCCTTTAATGGAAGCAGCCAAAAAGATACTTAAGCATCGAAACTTACATAAGATAAGACGCTTAACTTTACAAACCGTGTGACATTCAACAAGTGATTAGAATATCGGATTATTCTCTCTTCACTAGAGCTTATCCGATACGATTTCCAGAGCTACGGTAAATTAAAGGCATGTTGGGATTGCTTTTGAAACATCTTTTAGAAAAAGCTATATAGTGCATCTTTTCTAAAAATTCCATAAAAAGCTGATTAAGATTTTCAGTAAATAGCTTTAGATTTTCTTTACAAGCTTCAATTCATGGCTTCAAAAAAAAAAAAAAAACACCCCAAAAAATGCTTTTTGGCAGTAGTTTCGAGTTATGTGTCTACCAAAAAGCAATTTTCAGAGTTTGAAAACCATAAACCTTAAGTTTTGGATCAAAAGAAAGACGGAAATTTCTCTTCCCATTGGTAAAGGAAAAGCAGAGTCATCTTTGAGAGCAGGAATACAGGCATGAGCTGGTGGTAGAACCACCGTCTACTCAAACTCTTTTGGCATTCTAATCATCTCTCTCCACCTCCCTTTGTCTCTTCACCACACCCAGCCTACACTTAAATCTTGACTGCAAGGATTATGCTGGCATTGTTTAAGCATTGCCGCCAGCATTTCCGAGACTTGGCATACTATAATTATTCAATCAGGCAAGGTACATTTTTCCCGAAATCCCAAGAACTTAAATTGTTTATTATTTTCTCAAAGCTGCGTGATGGCATCAGTTTATGCATCATTTACTTGCATTATGTTACTTCTGCCATGGTTTTGTTTCTTAACCTAGAAATTTTGTTTTTAGTGCTACCTACATTTATTTAATACTCCTGCAGTTGAAGCAGAGTAAGACATTATAGAGGGGAACCCATTATTGGTTTCCTCCTTTCTACGCTATCTCATTTGTCAGCCTTGATACTGAATTAGATACTTCGGAGATTTCACCGATTGGAGAATGAATTCAACTTATCTTATAGCCCTTGATGCGGAAGTTCCATTTGATACCTTCTCTTCACACGATTTTGCTTCGGGAAGTGGGAGTAGATTATAATCATAATATCACTTATTAGAACTATAAAGGCAATTTAGGATGCTTATATAGGCACCGAGTCCTTCTTAACTAGAAAATAAATATACCCAAAATATAAAAATTAACGTAAAAGAAATAAATATAT
>JAODPA010126546.1:0-17382 GCA_025585075.1 Nepenthes mirabilis
TAAATATTGAACTTCTTAAAATAAAAGGTTACAAAAATGTTCAAATTAAAACCAAAGAGAACGTTATCTCATAACTAACCAACATCTATCAGAAACTCAAAGCAAAATTTTTATTTCTCGATATGATGCTCATAGTCTTTGCAATTGTCTCTCTACCTAAAATTTTCACAGTAATGAAACGGTCTCTACTAGTATTGTATAAACATGCTCTACTTTAGAGTAAAAAAAATAGCAAAAGTGAGTCAAATATCAACTAAGTAATTTAATTCAATAACATCAGAATTTAACGAAACGTCTTGCAAAACAACAATAAAAATAAAGTAATAATAATTTGCAATCATCTATTATCTATCTGAGACTCAACGCCATCACAACTTATAAGCTACAGGACAACTATCAAAAGTTACCATCGAAACCGAACGTCATGAACGCATTCAAAATTCTGCTGAATCCAAATATTACTAAGGAAATAGGTTCTTGACGGAAATCTCAACTACATGAGATATCACAATAATTTTATTAGATATTATAGAGATCCCAACTATTTGAGATATAATAATAATTTTAATAGATCTTATTTTGTCATTGTAAACTAATGACTATGCATCCAATACTAATGACCGGATAACATCCACGGGATACTGATACTCACAAATAAAAGACTAATTATATGGTCACATAATACTTACCACCGATTGTATATAAGTATCGAACTCAACTTTACTGAATGATATTCCCGTCACCCATCAAAGTTAGCCTAGAATATGCTATGCTAGCATTCTCATGGTTCAACTGTGAGCTACAACCCAAATGAAAAAAATAGAATACTCTATCTCAATCGCATGTCAAACCTAATACTCATCCATATGATATCCCTCGATATATTACCATGCATTATTTATAAGATGATAAGCATCCCCTCCATGAATATCAACTTCAATCTATTAGAATATGAAAATTAATATCAGACAATTATAAACCACACTAAAATTTCATTTGTTCCATATTCATTGACACCATAATATTTTTATATAATCTCCTTTCAAATATACAAAGTTTACTCGTATAAAAGGAAAAGAATTCTTATAGTACACTGAGAACTCAACACGTAACATTCTACTAGTACACTACTGTTTCACACACTTGGCACAAATCTAGCATAGCTCTCCTAGGCTATATCGATTGCTTGCCAAACAATACAAACTATAAATTCATCGATTATATCATATAAACAGTATATCACATATCAAAATAATCTTCTACTCTAAGACCAAATGTAAACATACCTATATCATGCATAAGAAACAAATTTATAAAAAAAAGTTATGAAATATATCTACTAGCCATATCTACGTTGACATTCAAATTTCATTCAAAACATTGGCCTATTGACATATGGCATTCGAATGGTGACTCACTCACCAGTCAAATATCACACGAAAAATGATAAAAATCGAGTCATGCAAACATGAACTTAAGCATGCAATTCCTATACTTGTTACATTAATTTACAACTAGAAGTAATAAAAGATGAGGAACATATCATAGATTCCGATTAACAAGTATCTAAAAATATAATGTCCAATAACGGTAGAGATTTCACTTGTATAAAATAGCAATAGGAGGAATCACAAAACTTCACTTGTGAGATTATAAGGAGATATAAGGATCACTTGTTTGATGCATAACATTGTGAGGAATTAAGAGTGTTACTTGTCTCTAATGTGTAAAAATGGTGGATTAACAAACATAAATAGTGACCACTATTACTTTCCAAATGAATTATAGAATCACCATCAAATCCGAAGCAAAGAAGAAACTTAGAATAGTTACTCTTCTCTTTTTCTCTTTCTCTCATAATTTCAACTTAGTCATTTATTAATTAATAATGAAAAATTCTCCTAGATACATGAAGAGTGTAGCCAATTAAAGGAATGTAAAAGTGTATTCACTCTTGATGAAATAAAAGTACTGTAAATGGCAGCTAAGAAAGGGATAAATTGAGTGCTAATAAAATTTCACTTTTAGTTGTACACATAAATATATCATAAAATTATAACAAGTCATAATAAATATTCTAGAGTACTCATATTAATTATTAGCTACCAAAAAAAAAAAACTATCAAAATACCGCTATGAAATCCTCGCAAGTCCAATCTAATCCGTCCCTATATGAATTTAGTGTAGGCTCGGCTTATTAATTGGCTCATTAATTTTCTTCAATAATGAATGCCTTCATGTTAATGTCTAATAAACTTGAATTAAAATATAAGAATGTTATATTTTACCTTCATCATACATCGGTGATGGGTCTAGTAACCATGAGCCTAATGGGTCAGGCCCTGCAGTAAGCCCACAATCCAATATAATTTCTTCAAAATAAAAGTCCCACATTACTTTTGGAGAAATAGTGCATCTGTAAATCCCACTATAAAAGTAAACACCCTCAAGTAATGAATGGCAAGTTGGAAAAACTCGAAGAAGCTCCATAAGGCTCCATATGGCTCGGAGAAGGGTATAGCCGTTGCTAACTAATCTCCAATGAGAGCAAACTAGCGGCCAAGAAACCCTCGACTCTCCTCTCATCCAGGAGGCCCCTTGGCTCTCCACCCGTTCGGGGCCACTCAGCCACCTCCAGTTCTTGAGGCTTTTAGTCCTTCTCTCGTTTGGAGGCCAGCAGCCCTCCGCCAGTTATGAGGCCTTCAACCCTCTGCGAGTCCGAAGGCCAGCGGCCTTCCACCACCCGGTGGCACTCAGCCCTCCTCCAATTTGGAGGCCCTCAACCCTCCGCCGCCAAGGGGCTCTTAGTCCTCCTTCCTTTCGGAGGCCCTCAGACCTCCGTCCCGGAGACGGGAGCCCTCTGCCCCAGGAGCCCTCCGTCTTGGGGCCACAAGCCCTCCGTCCCAGGAGCCCTCTAACTTGGAGCCACGCTCTCCGTCCCGGAGTAAGGAGCCCTTCGTCCCATGAGCACTCCGTCCTGGAACCACAAGCCCTTTGTCGGGCGCACCTATAAGCCGCCCCTCTACTGAGCGCACCTCTAAGCCGCCCCTCTACCGGGCACACCTCTAAGCCGATTATCTGTCGGACACACCTAGAACCCGCCCTTCGTAGCCACACCTGTAAGTCGCCCCTCTGCCGGATGCACCTCTAAGCCTCCACTCTGTTGGGCACATCTCTAAGCCGTCTCTCTGCTGGGTGCACCTCTAAGTCGCTCCTATGGCGGGCGCACCTAAAAGCCGCCCTTCGTGGGCACAGCTGTAAACCGCCCCTCTACCGAACACACCTCTAAGCCACCCTCCGTGGGCGCACCTCTATACCGCCCCTCTACCGGGCGCATTCATGGTGCTCAAGCCTCCCAATGCATCCCTCTCACACTTCCCTCATCGCTGCATCTTTAAATTCCCGCCACGTTTACCTTTAAACGTGCATTCCACCGTTTATTGTGGAAGATTTCTAACTTGAGTGTTGGAGTGACAATGGGGGGCTATACTGCGGAAGATTTCTAACTTGAGTGTTGGAGTGACAATGGGGGATAGCCCCCCATTGTCCTCTGACATCTTGTTTGTGATTTGTGTTGTACAGGTTCTTGGTTATCAGCGACGGAGACCGAACCTGATCCAGATCGACTATCAACAGAAGATTGGAAGGCTCCCTAATCCGTACAACAATCAAAAATTCGAGACATAACATTGACGCTGCCCGTGGAAAATGCTACAAAAAGGCTAGCGTCTCTCTCAACACTCAATCTCTTACGCAAAATAAACACAGTCAATACTTGTGCTCCAGCCATCACGTCAGCTGAAGATATCACCTCTCATGGCGACGACTCCTCATTGGGTAGCCATGCCAATAGGTGATTAACGCTAAATGTACGCGTGCCCGGTGCTCAATAGAGCACCCTCTTCCTGACCGACTGCATCTGTTAGATGATGTAATACTGAGGGCTTTGTCGATCGGCTTTCAAGCGATCCCAGAAAGTCAGCATCCTCAGATGATCAATCGGCCTAACGACCTTAGGACTCAGGTGGCACCCAGTACCTATCTCATCAGCCCGATGACCTCGGTATTCGAGAGTATCCAAGCGATATGGCCCACTCCTGGAGAAGTGATCAATCTAGTTCCAATGAGCCAGGCCAATGGGGCTAGACTGGGCAGCAAAGCTTCCCTCAAAACTTAAACTTCGCTTCCGTCCTTCGCTCTTCAACTAAATAGAGCATCTTGGAGCCCTATAGAATGCAAAAGCTCTCCGGCACTCCGTCTCTCATTCGGCCAGCCTATAGTAGTTTTTTGGAGTGAGGAGCTCTCCGATGTTCCAGTCGAACTGAGGAGCATTTCTGCATTCCAATCAGATTAAGGAGCGTTCTAGCTCTCCAGCTAGTCACCTTCGTTGCTAGATCTTCTCTGGCATGTTGGAGCTCTCGCCGCTTGATCTCTCTGGCCTGTCGAAACTCATCGCCGGATCTTCTCTGGCCTGCCAAAGCTTCTCACCGGCAGATCTTCTCTGGCTTGTCGTAGCTCTTCGTCGCCGGATCTTCTCTGGCCTGTTGGAGCTCTCGACGTTAGATCTTCCCCTACTTGCTGAAGCTCTTGCCGCCAGATCTTCTCTAGCGTGCTGGAGCTCCTCGCCGTAGATCTCTCTGGCCTGCCGAAACTCATCACCAAATCTTCTCTGGTCTGCCGTAGCTCTTTGCCGACAGATCTCCTCTGGCCTGCCAAAGCTCTCACCGCCATATCTTTTTCAGCCTGATCTTCACCACGCAACGTCTAACCAGTCAGCAGGCTGATCCCGCTGTAACCCGTTGCACGGCAGTAGGCCCTGTAAAAGTTAAGGCAAAACTTGCAATGGGGGCTCGATGTGCTCGACCCACCACCCATTGCACCGTAGAAAATATCATCTAGCCTAGCGCTGCACTGGTCAGGGTCACCTGAGGCAGTATCCGCCGATAAAGGGACCCGAACCACTGGCCAATAGGCTACCTAGGTTGTAACAGCATGCTACCCAACCAATTCATGGCAAAGGACCAAATCCTACGGAGCATAGTGGCCATAGGCCAAGGCGCCTGCAAACGCGGCCCGATGACCCTCCGAAATGGTGCACGCTAGCCGTACACTCGATACGGTGAGTGGATCATAAAAAGCACGACTCCCGCACCGACGATGATTCCATGCCGAATCTAGGTAAGTCTTGCATACACCATACTGCTTGCTTGAATCATATTTGCGTTAATAGGATAGAAATATTATCTGCTCATACGAGTGATTATATAACACAGTATAAAATCATGTGACCTAGACTGCCCCTAAATCGGGCAGATTTTCACTCACTCGTAACTAAACCCTTGTCATCCAGGTGACCCATGAGCAGTCGTAACTAAACCCTAGTCATCCAAACGGCCCATGAGCTGTCGAATTAAACCCTGATTATTCAAGCAGCCCGTAAGCGGTCGAATTAAACCTTGGTCATCTAAGTGGCTCATAAGCGGTCAAATTAAACCCTGATCATCCAGGAGGCCTATAAGCGGTCAAATTAAACCTCGGTCCCATCACCGAGCGGCACACGTGTGATCGAACTCAAACCTTAGGGGCTTTTCAGCAGGCGTGCAGTGACCTCCTCCTGAATGAGAGAGTAACCATCAGTCAACGACGGTCGGCGAACTAGGACCAGACGCATGAAAGCTATGACGTCCTCAAGTAGGACTGAGCATTAACGGAACATGCGGGTGACGGCCTAGGCTAGCAAAAGTCTGGTAATGATAGCATTAAAGCTTAGCCAGCAACTACATCTTTCAGTGCCATGACCTCCTCTTGGCAGGGGCGAGCGCGGCCAACTAGACGCATTCGTTAAAGCCATTAGACGACAATGACGCCTCCTTAGGGCCACAACTTCCCTTCATGGGGACGATTGAAATCCAATGCAAGTCAACCCCAACAGCCTTGACAATCCACTAGAAAGCAGAGAGGCATCCTCGAAGAGGAAGTCACTGAGATCGGGATCCCATGCTTGGCTGGTGTCACGATATTGAACCCTTTGCTTGACCCGAGAGTCAAAGGATCTCCAATTTTACCAACTGAGCTTCCTAGGGGCTCCTCACTCCTAGTCCCATTGGCTGACTTGCCAACAGCCATGGACGACGAGAAGAGCCCCTCCAGGGAACACAAGGTGCATCCTATTGCCACAACTCAAATGATCAGCTATCTTAAGGCAAGTTACCTCCCGACCTCTCAAAGCGCATCCTTACAGTGAGGATATCTGATCTTGATCCTGAGATCTTCCATCTACATGCTCCTAAATCTTGCCTGAGACTCGAATGGCTCGCAATAGATCCGGTGAACAAAGATTTTCAGCTCTGAACTGCTTTTCGAATTCGAGCACTTCGCTGGTCAATGGATCCTGTCAACAATAATTTTCGACTCTGAACTGCTCTTAGGATTTGAGCACTTCATCGGTCAATAGATCCGGTCAACAAAGATTTTTAACTCTGAACTACTCTCCTGATT
The DNA here is from genome assembly GCA_025585075.1 of Nepenthes mirabilis. Taxonomy (NCBI): domain Eukaryota; kingdom Viridiplantae; phylum Streptophyta; class Magnoliopsida; order Caryophyllales; family Nepenthaceae; genus Nepenthes; species Nepenthes mirabilis. Next base: position 6,499 of record JAODPA010126546.1, read on the forward strand.
CGAGCACTTCACCGGTCAATGGATCCGGTCAACAAAGATTTTTGGCTCTGAACTGCTCTCCGGATTCAAACACTTCACCGGTCAATGGATCCTGCCAATAAAGATTTTTGACTCTAAACTGCTCTTCGAATTCGAGCACTTCGCAGGTCAACGGATCCGGTCAACAACGATTTTTGACTCTGAACTACTCTCCGGATTCGAGCACTTCGCCAGTCAATGGATCCGATCAACAAAAAATTTTGGCTCTGAACTGCTCTCTGAATTCGAACACTTCGCTGATCAACGAATTCGGTCAATAAAGATTTTCAACTCAGAACTGCTATCCGGATTCGAGCACTTCTTCGGTCAACGGATCCTGTCAATAAAGATTTTCGGCTCTGAACTGCTTTTCAGATTCGAGCACTTCGCCGGTCAATGAATTAGTCAACAACGATTTTCGACTTTGAACTGCTCTTAGGATTCAAGCAATTCGTGGATCAACGGATCTGGTTAACAAAGATTTTCTACTTTGAACAACTCTCCGGATTCGAGCACTTCGCCGGTCAACGGATCTGGTCAATAAAGATTTTTGGCTCTGAACTGCTCTCCAGATTTGAGCACTTAGCTGGTCAATGGATCTAGTCAACAATAATTTTTAGCTCAGAACTGCTTTTCAGATTCAAACACTTCACCGGTCAACGGATCCGATCAACAAAGATTTTCGGCTCTAAACTGCTCTCTGGATTCGAGCACTTTGCCGGTCAACGGATCCGGTCAATAAAAATTTTTGACTCTAAACTGCTCTCCAGACTTAAGCAATTCACCGGTCAACGGATCAGGTCAACAACAATTTTTGGCTTAGAACTGCTCTCCGAATTCGAGCACTTCGCCGGTCAACGGATCCAGTCAACAAAGATTTTCGGCTCTGAACTGCTCTCTGGATTCGAACACTTCGTTGATCAATGGATCTGATCAACAAAGATTTTCGGCTTTGAACTGCTCTGCGGATTCGAGCACTTCGTTGGTCAACAAATCCGATCAATAAAGATTTTCGGCTCAAAGCTGCTCTCCAAATTTCAGTACTTTGCCGGTCAACGGATCTGGTCAACAAAGATTTTTGGCTCTGAACTACTCTCCGGATTCGAGCACTACGCCAGTTAACGGATCTGGTTAATAAAGATTGTCGGCTCTGAACTGCTCTCTGAATTCGAGTACTTCGCCGGTCAATGGATCTTGTCAGTAAAGATTTTTGACTCTGAACTGCTCTCTGAATTCTATTTGGTCAACAAAAATTTCCAGCTCCGAACTGCTCTCTGGATTTGAGCACTTCACCGGTCAACAACGCTTTTTGGCTTCGAACTGCTCTCCGAATTTAAGCACTTCGTTGGTCAACAAAGCTTTTCATCTCTGAAAGGCTCTCCGAATTCAAGCACTTCGTCGGTCAATAAAATCAGGTTCCAACCTCCAAGCGGGGAAGCCAGAGGAAGAAGAAGTCGGCCGAGAAGGCTGCGAGGCCAGTCAACTCTCATACTTCGAAGGTTTCCAACGCTCGAAGTCGTCCAAGGCTTGAAGGGCGCTTGGGCTGTGGGACTCCGGATGAGAGCCTCAGGAGGAGAAACCCTCGATATACTCGGAATGAGCCACAGCCTCAAGCTCAGGAGGGAGCCTCCTGGAACGACTGATCTGCCAACAGTAGTAATCGATCGGCTACTCGCTGCATAGTAGAAAGAACAGAGTTGAGAACATACCTCAACTCCAAGAGATCCGAAAATGCCTTCCGAGTGGAGGCAAAAATCCATAAGATCTGAAACCAAGTGTTCAAAGACGACAACGAACATACCGTCATCTAGAGAGATCTTCCTTCACTACTAAGATCTTAAATCGTCCATTGCCAGCCAAATTCAAAATACCAATACTAGATTCTTACAATGGGAGCATTGATCCCATGGACCATCTGGATCACGTCTGCACCCATCTGAGTTGCTAAGGCCTAGAGGATGCAGCAATGTGCCTATGTTTCCCCCTCACCTTGATGGGGAATGCCCATATTTGGTTCCATCGGATCCCATCGAACTCAATCCAGAGTTTTCGAGAACTCGTAGATCTCTTCTTGGCCAAATACGATTCCAGTTGCCAGAAAGAGAAACAACCTTGGTGTCTCTCCCACATTAAGCAAATACAGGGAGAAAACCCAATGAAGTTTCTGGAGTAGTTCACGGCAGAAGTTCGAAGAATCTCAAAACTCACCGAGGAGATAAAGCTTTGCAGTTTCATCTCTACATTGGCGCACGGTGACTTCTTAGAGCACCTGACTCATAAGAACCCGCAGGCCTTTCAAAAAATGGAGACGATCACCAGAACATACATGGCAGCCAAAGAAGACAACGAGACAAAGCATCCTGAGCGGATCAACCAGCCTCGCTCTTTCCCGACCGAGGGAAAGAGGAGGAACAGTGGTGGCAACAATCCCTATTGGAAGCAGCACAAGATCGGAGCACTGGACTGTAAGGTTTACAGCCCAATCAACCTAACTCCTCTCAACAACACACAGGCCAACGTCCTCATACAAATTCGTGGGGAGAAGTTTCTTAAGTGGTCAAAACCACTAAAGAACACGAAGGGAGGAAATCCAGTGAAATACTGTGATTTTTATCGATCTCTGGGACACTCTATGGAGGACTATAAGACACTCCAATGGGAGATTGAAGAGCTCATCCGGAGGAGCCATCTCATCAGGTTCATCCAAAACCCTGGGCAGAGTTCCGGCACCTCCGGCGAAGAATGGTTAGATCCGTCTCAACCACGAAACCGGGTCGCGATTAGAGTGGTCAATATGATAATGACCCAACCGTCTAAGACCCAAGCAGATCACAAGGAGTAGCAAGCTGAATGCAAGAAGCAAAGAGTGGAGAAAAATGTCATTAGCTTTAGTGATAGTGATATAGCTCATGCAATCTCCCTACATTCTGATTTCCTTATTTTATCTACACTTATTTCAGATGGTGCTATAAATTACCAGCTAAAATGGGTCTTCATTGATAAGAAAAACTCAAAAAATTTACTATATCTCGATACCTTCTTTAAACTTAGTCTTAAAAAGAATCAACTGAAATATGTCGAAAAGCCACTATATGGCCTAGACAACGAACCCGTAGCTGTCAAAGGGACAATACAGTTGGAGGTCACCCTAGGGACGTACCCCAAAATGACGATTCATACTCTCACCTTCCTGGTGATTGACCTACCCTCCGTGTACAATGCTATCTAGACCAGTTGTGCCTAGTAGTGTTCGGAGCTGTCACCTCAATACTGCACTTAAAAAAAAATTTCCAATAGCATGCAGTATCGGTGAAGTGTTAGGTGACCAAGTAACTGAGTGGACATGTTACATGTCACAGATTGACCCGAGCAGCAACGGACGGCCTGCAGGAGAATTAGACCATCAAGATGAAGCAACCTTGCAGTAGGCACAGTTTGGCGAGGCCACTGACCTAATACCACTAAATCCAGAGGACCTGGAGAGGTGCGTGTAGGTCAGAGGCTCACTCGCTGGCCCCCTGTGTGATAAGCTGATAGTGTTCTTAAGACAGAACACTGATATCTTCACATAAACACCTGCTGACATGTTTGGGATTTCGGCCAGAGTAATTATCCACAAGTTGGATCTTGATCCTGACCGTAAACCTGTCAAGTAGAAGCGGAGCAACCTCTCCGTGGAGAAGCTCGTAGCAATCCAAAAAGAATTAAAAAAGCTACTGGACGTCAGCTTTATCAGAGAAATCAAGTACCCAGACTGGCTTTCCAACGTCGTCATGGTAATGAAAAGTAATGGGAAATAACGAATGTATATCGATTTCACCGACATCAATAAAGCCTACCCAAAGAACAGCTCCCCTTTGTCCAGGATCGATTTGTTAGTAGACTTGACATCTTGACACGAGCTGTTGAGTTTCATGGACGCGTATTCAGACTACAATCAGATCTGGATGTGTCCGGAGAATGAGGAGCACATCTCATTCATGACTGACCAAGACACTTATTGCTACAAGGTCATACCTTTCGGTCTAAAGAACTCAAATGCTACTTATCAAAGGCTCGTGATCAAGATATTTGAGAAGCAGATCGGCCGCAATATGGAGGTGTACATCGATGACATGCTCTTCAAGAGTCGAACCACCAACTATCATATTCGCGATCTGGCTGAATACTTCGAGGTACTCCGTGTGTACCAGATGAAGCTGAATCCATCAAAGTGTGTCTTCGGAGTATCCTCGAGAAAATTTTGGGGTTTCATCATCTCTCCGTGAGGGATTGAAGCAAACCCAGAGAAGATCAAGGCCCTCACAGACATGTCTCCGCCGCAGAGTATCAAGAATGTCCAGAGGTTAACCAGAAGATTGACAGTGCTGTCCCCCTTCTTGGCAAAGTCAAGGGACAAATATCAGCCTTTCTTCAAAGCTCTAAGGAGACAAAAGTGAACTGTTTTGAGTGAACTGCAGAGTGCAAGGCCACTTTTTATAAGTTGAAGCAATACCTGGCTAGCCCACCATTGCTGACATCATCCAAAGACAGAGAAGAGCTGTATCTCTACTTGACAGTATCAGAGGTAACTCTCAACTCAACTCTCATATGCCAAGATTTCTACGCTCAGCGATTGGTCTACTATATGAGCAAAACGTTGACTAGCATAGAGACCAGCTACCTGCGCGCTAAGAAACTTTCCCTGGCGCTCGTATTCTTAGCCCGAAAACTAAGACCATATTTCCAAGCTCATCGCGTGGTCGTTCTGACCGACAAGCCACTGAAGAGTATCCTCCAAAAACCTAATATTTTCGAATGGCTGGTAAAGTGGGCCATCGAGTTGGGAGAGTTAATATCGAATTTTTGTCTAGGCGAACTATCAATGGGTAGGCCCTAGCCGACTTCACAGTTGAGACCACGACCCAAATCATTGATGGGCACCCCACTGAGGGCACAGAAGACCATCAAGAAGAGCCGGAATGAATCCTCAATGGACGGATTGTCTACCAACTCAGGCAGCGGTGCCGGAGTGGTCTTAAGGACCCTAGATGGGTTTGAGGTAAAGTACTCCCTTAAGCTCGATTTTTCGGCCACCAAAAATATTACTGAGTACGAAACCCTATTATCCGAATTATGACTAGTTAAAGAGTGCTTAGCTAAGCGGCTGACCAACTACAGCAACTCAAAGCTAGTCATTAACCAGATTAGCAGGAGTTTTGAGGTATAAAACCCTCTCTTAGCTAGATACCTGTCGAAGGCAAAGGATGCGATCCAGAAATTTGACAAGCTAAACCTGCTCCACGTCCTCAGAATTGAGAACTGGAAGACCGATTAACTAACCAGAACGGCAGCGGCCGAATATTCAGAACAGTACTTGAGGGACATGAGAGAAGTTTTAAGCACTCCCAGCATAGAGGAACAAGAAACGATGCAAGTTTTCGACGCCAAAAACTGGATGACACCATACTGGAGGTATCTGGCAGACAGAGCATTGTGAGAGAACGCGGACAAAACCAAGCATATCAAAAAAACGGTCTGCTGGTACACCATAGTCGATGGGTGACTGTATCGCTGTAGATACTCGACTCCATACCTCCAGTGTCTTACTCCTGAGGAGGCCGATTACACCTTGAGTGAAGTCCACCATGAAATATGTGGATCACACATTGGCAGCAAGAACCTTACATTTAAAGCCATGCGCCAGGAATATTACTAGCCTACAATGAAAAAAGACGCCCTGGAGTTTGTGACAAAGTGTGAGAATTGTCAACTCTACGGCAATCTTCACCATCGATCGTCCGCGGAGCTAAGATCTCTCAGAGCTCCTCGGCCTTTTGCACAATGAGGGCTAGACATTCTTGGCCCATTTCCCATCGCAACTAGGCAAAAAAAAGTTCATCATCGCGGGCATAGATTATTTCACCGAATGGTTTGAAGTTGCCCCGCTGGCTAAGATCACCGAGCACAATGTCCTAGAATTCATCTGCCAGAGCATTGTGAGCAGATTTAGCATTCCCAAGGTCATTATGACTGACAATGGAACCCAATTCTCAAAAAAGTGTTGAACCAAGTATTGCACAAATTTGAGCATCAGATTAGTCCACACTTCGATAGCTTACCCCCAAGCAAACGATCACATGAAAGTCACCAACTGCATGCTACTTCACGATCTGAAGACCAAGCTGGAGTACGCAGGGGGCTCCGGGTCGATGAGCTTCCCTCCATTCTATGGTCATACTTGACGACTCTCAAGGAACCAACTCGTAAGATACCCTTTAGCCCTGCTACGAGACTGAGGTGGTAATACTGATCGAGATTGGGCTCCTAAGCCTTCGGGATGAAGCCTTCGACCCATTGGGAAACTCCCAAAAGATCAAGAAATACCTAGATCAGCTGAAGGAAGCCCGCGATGAGGCCAAGATACACATAGCCGCTTACCAACAATGAATTACTCGTTATTATAACAAGAAAGTCAAAGCGTAACAATTCGAAGTTGTGGACTTGGTCTTATGAAGCATAGAGGTTACAGGCAAGATAACCCATCGAAATAAGCTTTCCCCGAACTAGAAAGGCCCATTCCTCGTCTTAGCAATTCTATGGAGTAGAGTGTACAAACTCTAAACCCAGAACGGCAAGTTGGTCCTGCGGACATGGAACGTGGTCCTCCTAAAGTGATATTACCAATGAAGACCCAGGTAAGTCATCTGTGTGACGTAAAGTGTGCTTGTAATATATATTATTATTATTAAAAAGAAAATTCTTTTTTCTTTGCATTGTGTCATGCTTTTCTTTTCTTTCTTTTTCTCTTTCTATGTGAGTGCTTGCTTCCAGGTTACACAATATAAAGCGGTTGGATTTAAGTCAGGCAGGTTTTCACCCGCTCGCAGTTAAACCTTGGTTATCCAAGCGACCCGTAAGCTATCAGATTAAACTATGGTCATCCAAGCAGCCATAAGTGGTCGAATTAAATCCTGGTCGTTCAAGCGGTTAGTAAGTAGTCGAATTAAACCCCTTACTCATCCAAGTGGCCCATTCGTGGTCTAATGCTGAACCTTAGGAGGCTCAAACAGCACGCATAACAACCTCCTCCAATAGGATATAGTGTGATCAATCTACAATAGTCGACAAATCAGGAGTAAAGTACTCCTAAAAGCTAGCGGCCCAGAATCATAACCTAGGCAGCGCCATACATTACGAGGGTACAAATCGCTAAGGCATACTCGTGCATAAAGCGATTCCTTGAGGGCCAAGGGCCCATCTCTGAGCAAACATGACCTTAACAGTCAACGCTCCAGATTGACCGGCCCAAAGGCCACTTGATAAGTTGGCCAGTTGGCACACACATCAAGCAATAAACAAATCTGGAAAGAAAAGGCAAGGCAAAAGAGACTAAAATGCAAGAATGCTTTTTCTCATTAATGCGCTCAAATGTGCAAGAGGAGATCGAAACCAAAAATACAAAAGTACTTCCAAGGAGCAGAGCTCCCAGGAGGGTGCAAGAGAGGCCCTTGGTAGCCCCGCGCATTATCAACAAAGTCCCCACGCAGCTGTGCACCACTGTTTGCAGGGTCAAGGATGCCGGTTGGAAAGTTTGGATCTACAATCTTAGCAATATGGAGACTAATGCAAACGCCTTCCCAAAGCTTGGACCACAACACCTAGGTAACCTCATCAGGATTCAAGTGGGTGGCTAGCTCATTCTCTAACCTGACAATTTTCACTTTGAGTTCTGCCGTAAGCCTCTATGCCTGGGAAGCTCTCTCCTCCATCTAAGAAGCTCTCTCATGATGGTTTGCTGATTGCACACTAAGCACCAGCAGTTCTCTCTTGGATGTAGCTTTCTCTTCCTAGTGCTGCTGAACTTGGGCGTCCAGCTGATTCATCTCCTCCTCAATCTCGACGATCTCCTCGTCGCGATCATTGATTACGACATCTCTCTAGCGCAGACCTTGCGTATTGCCAGCAAAATCTTGTCCTCCTGTAAAAAGTCAAAGAAGTTAGGCAGCGACGACTCAGGAGAAGAAAAGGGAGAGCTTCGAAAAGTTACCTCAAAGACACTTCATTGCCTCCTTGGCTGTCTCCGTGACCTCCAAGAAAAACCTACTGAAGAGAGACCAGGGGTGGGCTACCCCTGAAACTGTGTCACCCTGACTTCACTGGCAGGTTCCAGCGACATGGAGTCCAAGAGGCTGGGAATGATGACCTCCAGTATGGGCTCAGCAAAAAAGTTAACCACCTTAGCAAGAGTTCCAGCGGCTGACTCTCCCAACTCAACGGACGGCTTCGCATCTGAATCCTCTTGCCCGACGGCCTCAAGCGGTGGCTCTGTTGGTGTAGTAGGCGCCGCCAAGTTGCCCGGCAGTGATAGCTAAATAACAACGTCTCCAATGACAACTCACACAATGGCCCCAGGGGTCCTCCAAAGAAGCCTCAACCCCAGAGCGCTCTCCAATCCCAGCAAGTCGCCCGACCATCCTATAATTCGGCTGTGTGGAGGACGAAGAAGTATGTTCCACTGGAGCAGCCCTCCTTTTTCTTGGACTGTTGGGAGCCTGAGCAGCCACAAGAGTGCTAGCCTCGTCAATAGTAATAGTGCCGGCTTGCCTCTTGCAATGTGACACCGCTAGAGAAGATCTGACCTTCTGAATGGGTGAAGGAGGACCCCATAGAGCTCTCTTGGCCTCCTTCCTCGAGACCAGGTGATCTCTTCTGAATTCGAAGAGATGCTCCCTCACCAGCCGCAATATGGGCTCCACCGCCTTCACCTCCTCTGGCGACAACTTCCCGGTGAGGCCACCAGGAATATTGCCCCAATCTCCGGACAGTAGCAAGCTGTCAGCAACGTAGACAAGGAAGAAGCGATCCTTCCAGTTTTTAAGGATGTCATAAATGACGTTGTTGATGTGCAACTCCCAAGGGGACAGAGAAATCCAATTGCTACTTTCAGTGAATCGAAACATCACCCTGACAGCCTCCACCGTCAACATCCGAGAATTGTGGCGGTGAAACATGCACAGCGAGCATAGATATTGCACGGCATTCACATGAAGCCGTGCAATAAGAACATTAAACACCGTGAAAATACGGAGTAGCTCCTTTGATATAAAAAGGCGCAACCCACTCCTCAGATAAGCCTCTTAAACGGTAATGAAGCCCTCAGGGGGAGACCAGGCTCTGTCCTGCTACATGGGCATCGAAAATACAATCTTTTGTGGGATGTTGAACTCAACGTACAACTTCCTCACCTCACTGGTGGTAATGACTGAGGCAATTTCTGCAACGAAATGCACCATGAAGATGGGAGCAAGAGGAAGGATCAAGGACTTAGAATTTTTGAAAGAAAGCGTGGGAAATTTGAACTAACGGTCAGCTTTTATAAGGATCACAATCATTGGAGTAAGGCAGTGAATTAAAAAGGTGTGCCCATCATTACAGACACATGTTGCTTCCAGAAAGGGTCACAGTCGAATCAGATCTTCTGGTAAATTAATTACCGGGATTATAAATTCACCGCATGATGACCGTGGCAGCCTTTTCAATTGCCAGACTGGCGGCATAAAAGCCTGTCGTTTCAATCCACACAGGTTTTTCAGATTCAGATTAGGACGATCAACAAATCCGGTCAACGCTCTCTTCAACCAATTCTCTAAATTTAGACTAGGACGGTCAATAGATCCGGTCAACTCTTCTTCCGGCTCAATTCTCTGGATTCAAACTAAGGCGGTCAACAAATTTGGTCAATATTCTTTCAACTTTGTTCTCAAGATCTTGACGTTACGGTCAACGGTCGCGAGTAACACGCCACTGCTACCTTCCTCATCAAACTGTCTCAAGTTATGTAGCCAAATGTGTTCTATCGTGAACATATTGGAGGCCAGAGTTTCAACCCACTAGTATGAGGGGCTAGTGATGGGGACGCCAGTAGCAAGTCGGCCGACAAGAGGAAGCGGCCCAAATTCTCAGCGACTCGTTTTTGCTTGGGGCAGTCAATGCTGCCGTTGACCGGCGGAGAAACAAGTGGGCGGGCAGAGGCCCAAGATCAAGACGACCCATCTAAGCCCAGGACAGTCACCGCTTCAGTTGACCGGCGAAGTGGAAAGTAGGCCGATTACGACTGAGGACAAACGCAGCCCATGCCGAGATTCGCCCATGCGTCCATCTTTAAGTCACAACGGTCGTCTACCCTAATTTTTCACATCTCCAAGAAGAAAATATTCGCTGTAACGGTCACCTTTAGAATCAACACACATTCCGAGAGGAATGCACCAAAATCTACATGAAATCTACAGGAAACCCTAACAGATACTGTGCACAGAAGGAAGGAAATCAACTTCCTTGACCATTACAATCAAAGACGATGATCACACCAACACTAGAAAGGCAACAATCCCCCAAGAAGGTGAGCATTCAACCTCGCTACATAAGAAAGGTAGGCCATGGCTATAAAAGGCCATGGGAACTTACTCCTCATGGCACATTCAAAAACACGCTCAAAATCGCCCACTAAAGCCCTCAAGCTCTCGGAAGCCCTCTAATTCTCTCGAGCATCCTAGCGCTCTCTCTCTCTACTACTAGTTTCTAGCGAACTCAGTACTTAGAGAAAACTACTCCTCACGAATAACAACAAAGCCACTCTTCCTACGAGTGCACTCCCACTTACAAACACGCTCCGTACTTTCATTTCTGCATCCTCTGTATTCACGTTCTATTTTCAGAAAACCAATTACTGACTTAAACGGTGGAATATTTTCGGTAGGATCAAATCCCACCGTCAACTGACATCTTACTTGAAGTTATGGTGTGCAGGACCCAAAGCACAGTGAACGGAGACCAAAATCTGACGAATTACCTAACCAAAATTTGTTTAAAATTTAGATTCATGAC
>JAODPA010126557.1:0-17381 GCA_025585075.1 Nepenthes mirabilis
CTTTAATTTTGTGTATTCTTTATATTTCTATATGGATTTGTATTGAATTGTGCTTTGAGGCGTGCAAATTGGGCCACAGATTGGGCGATCAAAATGTCTCATACATATGGATATGTGTTAAGGTTGGAACACGTTTTGATTATATATTTTGATTCCGATTTTCTTTAATTTTTGCATATGAGATTATGAGATTTAGATTCGGACGATAGTGTGTACCCCACGCGGATGTGATGACAGTTACGGCTTATATAATATGACCTCAGATCACGATATGTTATAATACGATGTGATATTATCTATGAGATTTGACCAGATCATAATTTATAATTGATACAAATGATAATTTAGTACGAAACTATTCTTCGATTTTTAGAAATTTTGTGGACCTTATATTTTGTTTTACACAATTGTGATGTGGTATCCTTTCCCTATTATTTATATGTATTGTTTTACATATATGATGATACTTATTGGATTTTAGGCTCACGTTTTCATATTTTATCCCCTCAAATTAGTGATTTGGATGCGATTGTAGGAGTTTGGGCCCGATTTGACGCGACATTATTTTTCTGGTGAGTATGAATGTATATGCCTTTAGGTTTTTGATCTTGGGAGTGCATTTAGTTATTGTGAATGGCCAGTTGTGGGTCGTGGATTCTATGTTGAGAATTATGAAATATTTATATTTTGCAGATGGGTTGTTATTTCATTGGTTATTGTGGATGGCCGGTTGTTGGTCACGTATTTTGTTATTTAGATTATATCCGATGAGATTCTGTACGAGTTGTCTTGTATTGGATCTTGTGAATATATAGGTTGTCACGCCCAAATTGTGTTTTATTGTTATTGATATATTTATTAGATTTTATATTGTAAATTTTTATTTATTAACCTACGTATTATATTCCGAGGATGTGGCAATAGTTGGCCGTTTTAATGTTCAATTGAAATATATGTGGGTGGAAGGCATGAATTTTCATAAAAAAATTTAAAGATTACTCGATAGAAATTTAAGAGTAAAATATAAAAGGTCACAAGTTTACTCGTTTCAACGTTGAATGCTCCTCACTTTTTTCTTCTTTTCTCATTGGTTCTCTCTCTCCTTGGCCGGCTCCCTTCCCCACCTAGATGACAGGAAAAACACAAGAAAGAAGGTTAGGCTCAAGGGGTTAATTTACAGAAGGAAGGGAATTCCTAAGTGGTTATTTCAATCCTTAGACATAGAAAATTAGGATGAAAGTCCGTTGAAATTTATTAGAATAAAAGTAAGTCGAAATTTCTCTCATTATTGGCAGTTGAAATCTCCTTTCAATAGCAACTACTTAACCAATTTTTCTCACCTATCTTAGGGTTGCACACAAAATGGGATAGTTAGGATGCTAAAAGGGTGCTAGAATCTACCAACAATTCCTCTAAATTCACAAAAAGTGGATATGGTTGAAAACTCACTTACTAATAGCAATTGAGTTCTCATAATCTTCCAAATTAGTTCATGAAATCCTTAATTTCCAAATTTGGATGACTATGATCACCCTCCCTTAAAATAGCCACAAGAGGCATATGGTTACCGTGATCTAAGCAACTAAAGCCACTCCCAAAAATTTAGCCTAACTACTCCAAAAAACTAGGATTTCCAATAGTTAGTTTCCTAATCTCATATCCAATATTATCTCATTCCAAGTAGCAGATATTCTAGCCCAATCTTCTCACCAAATAACTGAATAACACTCTCTCATTTCATTTGGCCAACTATGTCTAAAATGTAGCTAGCTAACGAACCAACATTTTACTCATTATTTAGTTAGACTGAGTTCCTTACGAATATCAAAGATTATTTCCAGAGATTGGTGATAATATCCTCAACTTACATTGAAGGATACTGTTGTGTCCGGGGCCCGCGGTTGTCGTACGGATTAGGGAGCCTTCGGATTTCCAAGCGTGCGGCGGCTTTGGAAGAAGGGTCCGGTCTCTGTCTCTATAAATCTGGACCTGCACAACACAAACAACAAACAAGAGGTCAAGGGTCCGGTAGGATTTCTCCCACCGAGGCCGCTCCGACACTCAAGTCAGCAAATTCCCGCAATAAACGGAAATGGCGCACGCTAAGGAGGTGCGCGGAGGAATGCTGTAAAAGCGTGAGGGATGCTTGTGCGGTGATATGGAGAATGCAGTGAGCAGGTAGTGGAAGGCCTGGCTTCCTTAGTGCACCGCAACGGGTGGCTAACTTTTTTGTGATCCGAGAAGATGTTGGGAAGAAGTGCGAGCTGGCTATCGCCGACGGAAGTGGGGTGAGACCCAGTCCCGGCTCGTTACTCTCGAGCGATCAATTAGAGAAGAGGGGAGCAGTAGAGTATGACTCGTTGTTTGAATTCTAGATTCAAAGGGAAGCTGTAGATGACGATGCTCCCGGAAAAGATCCCTTTCTCTATGGGGTGTGAGGGCTTTTATACGCTTCTCCCCGTTGGACTCTTGGGCGCCAAAACGCCCGTTGCTTGGGCCATCGCGCCGCTGGTCACTGTTGTGGACCGCCGGTCACGCCGGTTGTCCTTTTGCCATGGCTGGCACACTACTGAGTGTTGTTGACCACGCCCGATTTCCCCCTGAGCGGGGATTGGTTGGCCACCTGCAGACGGCAGCAGATGCCGTTGGCGCTGCGCCAGCCACTCCTCTATTGGCTAGCCCTTTCGCCTTTTTCGCCTGTTCCCGGCGACGCATTTAATGCGTTGCAAGTTTCCGTTGTCTTCCGCCAGCATGGGTTCGCGCCTTTTGTCCCTTGGGCTGGGCCGACTGTCTCGCGTGGGCCTTTGGTTCTCTCGCGGGCCGCGGCTTGCTTCGTGGGCTTGGACATGCTTCATGGGCCAGGACAGGGGGCCCAACACTACCCCCCCATGCCTGGGCCGGCTAGTGGTCGGGCCTAGTATGTCCCCTGGGTCTATTTCAGCAGCCTTACATCCTTCCTTGTGCCGCGTCATCTTTTATTATTTTCTGAGTTCGCGTCTTCCCCAAGAGCTCGGGCAGGCTTTTCAGGCGCTGCCATGACCCGTCACTTCGCCAGGCGAGATTCGCGCGCCTCAGGTTACGTCTGACCAGCAGTCTCCCTTGTTGCCCGAAAGACGTTTGCTGGATGACGTGTTGCGCTGGATGAGAGGATGGCTTGCGCCTTGCCTATAAATAGGAGGGGCATTCAAGCGAGTTGAGTTCATCCCTTAGCAGCTAATCGAGGGGCAATGAGAAGATTCTGGCTCTCCCCGCCATTGGTGGGCGTCCGAGAAGGAGTTGGATGGTCCAGTCGAATGCTTGAAACTCTTGGCGGAGACCATTATAGCCCTCATCCTGCAACTTGCCCTCTTTGCTAACGAGGGTGGCTCGACCATTCTACTGTCGCCGTGTGCTCCTTTCCGGATTGTGGCCTGGCTGACTTGAGCGGATCCTTGGAGGATCCCCACGGGTACCTTCACCTGTAAGGTGAAGGCTTTCGCAGGGGATCACCCCGCGGGTCACGCCAGGGCGCTAATCCCGGAAGGACCGTGAGGTCAGTAGTCCTCCGTGGAAGCGGGGTTTCTTGCCCAACTTTCCCGGAGTGCCTTCCTGACCTCGGTGCTTCCCGGACCCTGGTGGATTGGACCCTTTAAACCTCCACTAGGGGATACTCTGCTCCTCCAAACCAGTGCGCTTGGCGAACTACCGACTACTTCTGCCGTCGGGATCTAACGTAGATCACGTTCGTCGAGCTCATCTTGGGCATGGCAGGGGAGCATACGGGGCTTTGCACCGTAGTCTTCTTTCGTCTTTCTCGCAGCCTTATTGTTGTAGACCTTGTACTTTGTAAGAAAGTATTGATTAATAAAAGAAGTAGCATCTTCCTGCCTTCAATTTTCATCTGGTCTTTGTGTGCATTTTCTGTCGCCGGGCGTTTTGCCCTGAGGATCCACGTTAATCCGCGAGAGCTTGAGGAGTTTCTGTCAGCCGTCACATCTCTTGGGATGACCAGCGTATTTAATTTCCGCGCGGCCAAGAGACGTCGCTTCGTTTTGTAAACGCACGAGCTCTCAGGAGCCTCCCACGTGGAGAATCCTCATCGGCCATGCTTTAATGCTTTCTGTCCTCTAGAGTCGCTGCCCTTTCAGGAGAAACTCGCCTATTTAAACACGCCGTTCTCTCCCGAAATCGGGAACTCTTTTGCACTTGCACGTTTGTTGGCGGTTTGCTCTTCTTGTATGTATTTTCTTGCTGCGAAGTCAATGGAAGATACCTCTAGCGACTCGGAGCACTCTTCCCACGAGTCTGAGTTAGACTCCCACGCTCCCGTGTCTTCAGGAGCCGACACCTCAGGGGGGGCTCGCTCTGAAGCCACAGTCGCTGATCCTTCTAAGAGTCGGGGAGCGCCTCCGGGCTTCGACAGGGATTCGCCGCGACGGGGGGCGGCTGCGGTAGAGGTGGAGTGGCTAAGGGCTCGCATCGCAAGTTTAGAGGGTGCCTGGGCCGAGTCGGAGGCTAGGGCCACACACCTGGTTGGTGCCAATGTGGGGGCGCAGGCCCGCATATTGGCCCTTGAAGGAGAGGCTGAGCAGCTCAAGCGGCGACATGAGGCCGAGGTTGCTGGGTTGCGGGCGGAGGCTAGGATCAATCGCCTTATTGACGCTGATTTGGATGCGCAGGCCCGCGCCTTCGCGCTTGAAGTAGAGATCGAATGACTCAAGAAACGACACGAGGCTGAAGTCGCCGAGTTACGGTCGGAGCTGAGGACGAGGCTTCGGCCAGAGGGAGTGAACCCTGCCTTGGAGCAGACTTACTTCGACGCCGTTAGGCTTTGCCGAAGGCTTGCTTCACTGGAGGACCCAGGCTTCCGCGTGGGGGTTCTAGACCCTCGTAACTCACTCGCCAGAACTGGTGATCAGTTGGTGGGCTACCACGTTCAAAGCTCTTATACTGGCCACTGGGACCAATAGCCGTTTTTGTCATTGTCGTGCTTGTCCCTTTTATTTGTAACCGTTGTAACGGAATTTGTTCATATAATAAAAGCCTGGTCTTTCGCCCCGTTTTGTCTGCCGAATTTCTTGCTTCTTGGTTGCATATTCTGTTTTGCACTACCGTGCGCTTCTTCGTGGGCTATGCTATCGTGAGCCTGTATTTAATGTGGCGGCGCCAGCGTAGACCCTTACCAGACGGCTGAAGGGACGCGCCTGTTAGCCTGGCGCCTAGCCATTATTGCGGACGATTGGGATCCTGTGGTGCGCCTTGATGCCTCCACGTGTCCCAATCACCGGTGGCGGTGCCGTTTTGGTTTCCCGCATTTTGGCTTGGCGTTGCCTATTTAAACCAATCGACGACTGCTTCCCCTCTTCTGCCGATTTCTTCTCTGCTTGCACTTGTGATTTTTGAGAGGTAAATGGCGATAAAGAGAGAAAGCTCTTCTTCTTCCCATGCTCCCAGAGCCGCGCGTCATGGTGTTCACAACACCAAATCTGTCTTGACTGCTGGGAACGTTGTTGCACTCATAGTCGATTATGGCCTTCCCCACGATTGGAGTTACCGTGCTCCCGATGTGCTGGATAGAGCCAACGCCCCCTCAGCGGGCTTCATTACGGTGTACGAGCACCATCTGAGGGGGGACTTCGTTACTCGTCGAGCTGCACACTGTACGCAGTGGTTGACACGTTAGGGGTCCCGATGGTAAGGCTGCATCCCAACGTCTTGCGCTATCTGGTATCCTTGTGTGTTTTTGCCCTCCTTCACGGCTGCACTTTTGATGCCAAGGCAGCGAGGATAATCTTCCGGTTCACGAAGTCGGAGGATTGGTTGTCGATGTCGCCCAAAGCAGGGTTTCGCTTTCGCGGCACCAATCCTGACTCAGTGAAAGGTTGGAAGGAGCGCTTATTCTTTTTGCAGGAGCCCGATTTCGGTGTGGGGCCCGATTTCGGAGTACTTCCAGGAGAAGCCAACTCCCGAGGACGTCACAGAGTCAGAGAAGCTGCTAGTTGCTATCAAGTCTGAAGAGGAGAACTTCTCGATTCAGGGCTACTACCTCACCTCCGTCACATTCGAGGCCTGTAGATGGGGATCTCCCCTGGGCTGGGCGATGGCTGGACCAGGTAAGGAAGGTCCTGGAGATACAGCCGCCCCTCCGCTACCCAGGGAGACCGAGGAGGGAAGTTACTCGTTGCTGGAGTCGTCATCGAGCGACTATGAGGACGAGGTCGCCTTTAAGAGGCTAAGGGAAGCCGCGGGGACTTCTTTGAGGAGGTCCAGGAGACGAATCTCCGGCCCTTCCGTTGTGGCGGGAAGTCCGGCTGCAAAGAGATCTGCAAGAGCGGGTCGCCAGGGGGAGACCGCCGAACCGTCTTCGACTTCGGTCGCGGGACTGGCCGCTCGCGAGGTCTGCGAGGTGGAGTCTCTACCCACCGGGAATCCACCCGCTTGTTCTACTGCTGAGGCGACGGATGACGTCGTCGTCCTTGAGGGCCCGGAGGGGCAATTTGCTGCTGCGCCTGAGCCAGTATCGGAGGCCAGGGGACCTGTGGAGTCGTCAGCGATGTTCGTGGAGCCCATTTCAGAATACAGGCTCCCCGAAGGTTTGGCCACATCTACGGAGGACGGCGCCGCTCCCGCCACTGATCCGGTTCAGGCTGACGAAGGAGAAGCCGGGACGTCCTCGTGGCAAGAGCCCCCGAGCGTTCCAACGGCAGCCAGCCTTCCAGTCAGCCCTCCTCTAGCAGGCGAAGGAGCAGAGCCCCAAGGGGAGGCTCTTTCAGGCAATCTTGCACGTTCTCCGAGCGTGGCTCCTCCTCAGGTACGGCCGCTCCTGTCAGGCCTTCCCTTTTGGCTATATGCTTTGGAAGTGTTTTTGACATTGCTTCTTACATAGGCTTCAGATGAGGTCAACTCTTTTGACGCGTTGGCTGCCCTCTTTTGCGGGGATTTCCAGCAGGCCATCTCCAGCGGACAGGCCCAGATCGCATCTCTCAATGAGGAAATCGGGCAACTGCGGCAGAGAGTGGAGCAGTTGGAGGCCCTGCTCACCGCCTCGGAGGACAGAGTCGCTAGGTTTGTCAGAGACATGGTTGGCCGACACTCTACTTCGGAAATACGGGTAGCGTTGGAGGCCCGTTATTGGGATGGCATCCGCCTCTGTCGCAAGATCACCTCCTTGGCAGCTCCCCACGTTCCTGAGGGCGTTTTTCATCCAGGGAACATAGGGGTAGACGAGGCGTCTCGGCTGAGGAATTTCCACGAGGAGGCCGGTCCGTCGAGTCTTCCTGATTAGTCTCTGTTTTCGTCGGTTGTTAGACCGCCTTTTGTCTTTGTACTATACTTCTCCCTCGTAGATAAATGAGAAGTGACTATTTTTTCTTTGTGCTGGTGCTTCTTCTGTTGTGGGATGTAGCTTGTATTCTTCATTTGCTTTAATTTGTGGGATTATGTTTCGTGTTTGAACGCTATGCTCTTTGGAGCCATTGTTGCTAAGGCCCTATTCAGGCGCCTTCTTGCGTGGTGCTCGTCCTTCGTAAGAGGAGGTCATCACAGCTCACGCGTTTGGAGAGCTCGATCCGGTGGAGCGGACGTCGTCGTCAAGCTCCTGGAGTCACCACAAGGGTCAGCGCAGCCGTCAGGCCACGGTAACCGGACTCCTGGGTCTAGGACTCGGTCGCGTATGATTACGGGAGGTGTGTCGCCCATACTCAAAGCGTTATAATCACCAAATTGAGGTCCTAGCCCACGACCGTCGTAGACTGAGGGTGCTCTCTTCTGTTTTAAATAAGAAGGTCGTTGCACGCCTGCAATGTTTGCCCCCTAAGGTTTTGTCGGCCGTAGATCGGGGACTTCGGAAGCCCCCAGGCCTGTTGCTTTGACCGCCTGGGTCGTTGGCGTGAAGCCTGTTTGATGGACCGCCTGGGTCCTTTGTTCCAGCCTGCGGCTGGCTGCCTCTGGGCTGTCTAGCATGGGGCTTGGTCTCTGGGTGGCCGCTCGGGCCTACTGTCACGGAGCCAAAATGAGTAAAGTCGTTCCCAGGCCATCTGGCGTGGGGACGGGGTCCTGGGACGGTCGGCTTCGAACAGTCTGGCACTGGGCTAAGGACTGATTTTACGGACGGACGCTTGTCCTCCCGACTTAGGGGCAGTCTAGGTCATTTGATTTAAGAATGCAATGCATGTCACCAATTCACACAAATGAATATACAGGATGATAGAAAAAGTGATTATGTTAATAAAAAGACAAAGCTCATGTCCAAGCATTCATTATGATGCGTGCGTGTGCGACTTACCTGAGACGATGTGGCGTTACTGATAATACTTTCTTAAGTTGGCGGCGTTCCAGGTCTGCGGGACCAATTTGCTGTTCTGGGCGCGTAGCTTGTATGCTCCGCTCCGGAGGATTGCAGAGACGAGGAACGCCCCCCCCACCCGGGGGAGAGTTTGTTCCAGTTCGCGGTCTTTCCTGCCGCCTCTACGCTCCGGAGGACCAGATCTCCAACTTTCAGAGGGTGCGCCTTTACTCGCTTGTTGTAGTACCTGTGACTCGCTGCTGGTAGGCCGCGGTTCGTAACCGTGCGGCGTCTCAAACTTCCGAGAGTAGGTCCAGACTTTCCCGAAGCCTTTGTTCGTTGGTGGCCGGGTTGAAGCTTTCGATCCGCAGGCTCGGCATTCCCATCTCCACGGGCACCACAGCCTCAGCCCCAAAGCAAAGGTTGAAGGGTGTCTCTCTTGTTGGCTCTCTCGCAGTTGTTCGATAGACCATAGCACTGACGGTAGCTCCTCAGTCCAGGAGCCTCCTGCGTCTTCCAACCTGGTTTTTAATCCATGCAGCAGTGTGCGGTTGGTGACTTCGACCTGTCCGTTTGCCTGAGGGTGCGTCACGGACGTGTGTACTAGCTTGATGCGAAAGTTGCGGCAGTACTTTGTGAAGCGTTTGTTAGTGAATTGGGTTCCGTTATCGGTCACTACGACCTCAGGGATCCTAAAGCGGCAAACGATGCCTTGACGGAGGAACTCCATCGCATTTTGCTCTGTGATCTTGGCGAGAGGGACGGCTTCTACCCATTTCGTAAAGTAGTCAATGCCAACGATCAAGAATTTCCTTTGTCCGGCAGCCATTGGTAGGGGTCCAAGTATGTCGAGCTCCCATTGCGCGAACGGCCAGGGGAATTGGAGATAGTGCAGCTCGGTGTGCGGCTGGTGTGTCATGTTGCCATGGACCTGGCAACTTTCACACCTTCGGACGAATTCCATGGCGTCCCGTTTCATGGTGGGCCAGTAGAACCCCTGCCGCATGACGTTGAACGCTAGGTTCTTCCCGTCGATGTGCGAGCCGCACAGCCCCAGGTGCACTTCTGCCAACGCGTAATCGGCTTCCTTTGGCGTGAGGCACTTCAGTAGAGCAGTGGAGTATCCTCGCCTGTATAGCCTCTCATTCAGCACCGTGTACCATCCTGCCGTCTTCTTGATTCGCTTGGCTTCATTGGTGTCGTCCGGTAGGTTTCCCTCAGTTAGGAACCTTACGTACGGTGTCATCAAGTTGTCTCCTGTGTTGACCCGTAGAACTTCTTTGTCTTCGGCGTCGATGCTGAGTGCGTTCAGGACTTCCCTGGGCTCCCTCGCGTACTGCTCTACGGTCCTGGCGGCCGCGTCCTAGGCCAGTCGATCAGCGCATTCGTTATCCGATCTCGGGATATGCTCGATCTCAAAACGACCAAACTTAGGGATCAGGGCCTTGACTTTCGCCAAGTACCTCACAAGCTGCGGGTTTGAGGCGTCAAAGTTCCCTTTCACCTGATTGACCACGAATTCGGAGTCACTATGCATGAACAACGACAGCGCGGAACACTCCTTCGCCAGTCGTAGGCCCGCGAGAAGGGCCTCATACTCCGTAACGTTGTTCGTGGCCGGGAAAGCCAGAGTAACGGAATATACGATCTCCATGCCCTCGGGCGTCCTTAGCATGACACCGGCTCCACTGCCTGCCAGGGTAGATGATCCGTCTATGTTCAGGGTCCACGCAGGCGGATCGTCGTCCTCCGTACTTCCTGGATTGCTGTCCTCTTCCTGTGCTGGCGTCACCGCTTCGACGATGAAGTCCGCCAGAGTCTGTCCTTTCACGGCTGGCCGTGGCTGGAACTCCAGGTCAAATTCCCCTAGCTCGACAGCCCATTTAACCACCCGGCCCGACGTCTCCGGCTTTTGCAATATTGACTTCAGCGGCTGGTCCGTCAGTATAACGATCCGGTGAGACTGAAAATAGTGCCGCAGCTTTCGCGCTGCATAGACAAGCGCGAGCACCATCTTTTCAGCGTGCGGATAGCGAGCCTCTACATCAGTGAGCACCCGGCTCACGTAATACACCGGCTGTTATCTGCCCTCGTGCTCCGCAACCAGCACCGAGCTGAGGGCGGCTGCCGATGTGGCCAGGTAGAGGTAGAGATCTTCCCCTTCGCGCGGTGAGCTTAAGAGCAACGTGCTGGAGAGGTAAGTCTTCAGTTCCCTGAAGGCTTCGTCACATTTTTCGCTCCACTTGAACCCATGCGATTTGGTGCCCCTTAGCACCTTGAAGAAGGGCAAATATTTCTCGGCTGACTTGGCTAGGAACCGCGAGAGAGCGGCTATCCGCCCGGTCAGGTTCTGGACTTCTTTCATTGTCCGCGGAGGGTTCAAATCGAGTATGGCATTGATCTTCTCTGGATTGGCCTCTATGCAGCGTTGGGACACGATAAAGCCTAAGAACTTTCCAGAGGTCACTCCGAACGCGCACTTGACAGGGTTGAGCTTCATTCCGTGCCGTCGGAGGATCTGAAAAGGCTCATCTAAGTCGTTGACATGGTGGCTCGCGATTCTGCTTTTCACAAGCATGTCGTCGACGTACACCTCCACGTTCCGTCCAATCTGAGCTTTGAACATTTTGTTCACCAGGCGTTGGTAGGTTGCGCCGACATTCTTGAGACCAAAGGGCATCATTTTGTAACAATACGTACCCTGGTCTGTCATGAACGAGGTGTGCTCCTCGTCTTCTGGGTCCATTCGGATCTGGTTATACTCAGAGTATGCGTCCATGAAACTCAGGAGTTCGTGTCCGAACGTGGAGTCCACGAGCTGGTCAATCCTGGGAAGTGAAAAACTATCTTTGGGGCAGGCCTTGTTCATGTTCGTGAAGTTGACACACATCCGCCACCTGCCGCTGCTCTTTTTCACCAGCACAACATTGGACAACCACTCCGGATACTGGACTTCTCTGATAAATCCAGCGTCCAAGAGCCTCTTCACTTTTTCCCTGATGGCGACCAACTTCTCAACGGAGTGGTTCCTTCGCTTCTGCCGGACGGGCTTTCGGCTCGCGTCAAGGCTCAACTTGTGGACTATGACCTCTGCTGGTACCCCGGGCATGTCAGCGGGGACCCAGGCAAACACGTCGGAGTTAGCCCTAAGAAAGGTAACCAACCTGTCGCGTTTCGCAGGTTGGAGTGATCTCCCCACGTTGATGCACCGTTTCGGATCGGAAGGGTTCAGCAGGATCGCTTCAGTTTCTTCTCCGGACTGGGCCTGTTGCAGCGAGGTTTCGTCACGGAGGTTGAGGTCTTTGTTCGGGTTGCATGGCGCCACGGGGTTGATCTGGGACGGGTAGCAAGTCCTTCCCATCACTTGGTCTCCAAGGACTTCTCCCACGCGCCAGGGGGTGGGAAATTTCACCTTCAGGTACGGGATGGACGTCACGACTCCGAAGGCGGTCAGAAAAGGTCTGCCTAATATGGCGTTGTAGACGGATGGAAGGTCAAAGACGATGAACGCCAGCTCTCGCGTCATGGAGCACGGGTGTGTCCCCATCGTGACCTCCAGCTGCACTATCCCTTACACGAGGACTGGTTTATTGTCCAAGCCGTACAAGGGTCCGCCTGCAACTTTCATTTGGATTCGTTTCAGTCCAAGTTTAAGGAACGCAGTGAGATGCAGCAAATTTTGTGAACTTCCATTATCAATGAAGACCCGTTTCAGTTGGTAGTCATCACCACCAGCTGAAACGAGGGTTGATACAACAAGGGGATCGGTATGGGCAGAGGTTACATGAGCCGTGTCGTTGCTGCTAAAGCTAATGACATCATTCCTAACCCCTATCTTTGCCCGCTTGTTGCTGGAAGTTTCCCACGGCTGTCCATGCCTGGCGTTCGTGGCATCAGTGGAGGAGACCATATGGACCACGCCGGCGGCCGTGCGGACTCTCAGAGGTTCACTGGCCTCACCGTCGGAGGTAGCCGGCTCTTGCCCCGAGCTCTTCACGAACCGCTTGAAATGTCCGCGCTGGATCAGATCTTCGATTTCCTACTGCAGGGTCCGGCAGTTCTCAGTCGAGTGTCTCAGACAGCGGTGGTACTGGCAATATTTCGTCTGGTCGCTGCCGGTGGGACCCTTGGGCGTCTTTGGCAACTTGAAGAATTTCTCATCCTGGATCTGCATCAAGATGTTTGCACGGCTATCGTTCAGAGGGGTCAGGGAGGTCCTGCTGTAATCTTTTTTGGGCCCTGGTGGGGGCCGCTGTTGCTTTCGACGCTCCGGGAAGTGCTGGTTGTCGCTGTCCCTCTTTCTCCAGCCAGATGCTCTGGGGGCTTTCGGGGGCCGATCCACTCGCTCGGGGCGCTTCCCCTCGTTGGCCTTCTTCGGCCGTGATGTACGCTTGGACAATGGTCTCAGCCTCCCGGAAGGTCTGAGGGCGCTAGTGCGACAGGTGCTTGAAGAAATCCCCCGCCGCCAAGGTGGCGATGAAGGCGTTGAGTTTCAGTTCGTCAGAGAGATGAGGGATCCGCCACGCCTCCGTGATGAAACGATCCAGGAACCGCTTCAGACTTTCATCTGACCTTTGGCGGAGGCGGACCAGGTGCCATGGTTGCCTCTCCTCTCTTCGACTCGAGGCAAACTGACTCAAGAAGCTGTCAGTAAGCTCGTCAAACGAGCGTATGGAGTTCGGGGGGAGACCGTGGAACCAGAGCAACGCGTCTCCCCTGAGGGTGACGGGAAAGCACTGGCACATCAAGGCCTCGCTCGCCCCTTGCAGAGATAGGTGGGTGCGGAAGTAGTTGAGGTGGTCCATTGGGTCCTTGCTTCCGTCGTATCCCTCCAGGACCGACATTTTGAACTTGCTCGGCAACGGTTGCGTCGGCAAGTCCATGGCGACGGGCGATCTACGGAGGTCAGCGGAGGAGGGCGTGGGTTTCTCCTTATGCAGGGTGACCCACAACACCTTGACTTTCTCCTCTATCGATGGGTCCGTAGAGCCTCTCCGCGCATTAATGACATCACGGAGCTCCGTGTTGCCCTGGAGGTGTGTCCGAGCTCGTCAGGGGTGGCGACTCTCTGCCTGAGTGTCTCGTTCGGCGTTGGAGCTTGCAGCGGCTGGCCTCCCATTGTCGCGCGAGTTACGGGGGTTGCGCCCTTCGGGGCTATCCTCCCAGTCATCGTCGGCGGGATGGCTTTCCGCTTCATTCTGGCCGTTTTCACTTGGGGCCGCCAGGGTTACTGCGCAGTCTGCTCGGTTGGCTCGCCTCCTGCGAGCGGCTTCCCGACGCCTTGCTCTTTTGGAGGTGGAGGCCTGGGATGCTGGACGGGCAGTCCCGGGCCAGACAGTCCCCGTGTTCTAGCAAATAGCGCGGAGAACCTGCTTCATGTCATTCATGTCCGCAGCCAGGAGGCGGACATCAGGCTATGGTTGATCGTTTGCTTGGTTCCCGGCAGGGGGAACTTCATTTTGGGCGGCGACCTCCATCGTCGGGACACTAGTTTGTGCTCGAGTGTTCACCATCTTTTGTTGTTCAGTAGTTAGGTGGGAAAGAGACACTTGGCTTTTGTCAGTTTCCCACAGACGGCGCCAATGTTGCGTCCCGGGCCCACGGTTGTCGTACGGATTAGAGAGCCTTCGGATTCCCAAGCGTGCGGCGGCTTTGGAAGAAGGGTCCGGTCTCCGTCTCTATAAACCTGGACCTGCACAACACAAACAACAAATAAGAGGTCAAGGGTCCGGTAGGATTTCTCCCACCGAGGCCGCTCCGACGCTCAAGTCAGCAAATTTCCGCAATAAACGGAAATGGCGCACACTAAGGAGGTACGCGGAGGAATGCTGTGAAAGCGTAATGAATGCTTGTCCGGCAATATGGAGAATGCGGTGAGCAGGTAGTGGAAGGCCTGGCTTCCTTGGTGCACCGCAATGGGTGGCTAACTTTTTCGTGATCTGAGAAGATGCTGGGAAGGAGAGCGAGCTAGCTATCGCCGACGAAAGTGGGGTGAGACCCAATTTCGGCTCGTTACTCTCGAGTGATCGATTAGAGAAGAGGGGAGCAATAGAGTATGACTAGTTGTTTGAATTCTAGATTCAAAGGGAAGCAGTAGATGACGATGCTCCCGGAAAGATCCCTTTCTCTGTGAGGTGTGAGGGCTCTTATATGCCTCTCCCCGTTGGATTCTTGGGCGCCAAAATGTCCGTTGCTTGGGCCATCGCGCCGCTGGTCACTGTTGTGGACCGCCAGTCACGCCGGTTGTCCTTTTGCCGTGGCTGGCATGCTGTTGAGCGTTGTTGACCACGCCCGATTTCCCCCTGAGCGGGGATTGGTTGGCCATTTGCAGACGGCAGCGGATGCCGTTGGCGCTGCGCCAGCCACTCCTCTATTGGCTAGCCTTTCGGTCTTTTTCGCCTGTTCCCGGCGACGCATTTAATGCGTTGCAGGTTTCCGTTGTCTTCCGCCAGCATGGGTTCGCGCCTTTTGTCCCTTGGGCTGGGCCGACTTTCTCGCGTGGGCCTTTGGTTCTCTCGCGGGCCGCAGCTTGCTTCGTGGGCTTGGACATGCTTCATGGGACAGGACAGGGGACCCAACAGATACCATCCAACATCCTTCTTGATTGCAAGACTAGAAAGGGGATGGAGTTAGACTAAGATGGTTAATTTACTCTTAATTTCTCTCCTAGAAACTTCAAATTCAATTTGGTTATGTTAATCATTGACTTCTAATACTAAAATCTAGCTAACAACCTAAATATTTGGTTACAAAAAAAGGCGGCTAAATGGATAAAAGTAGTTAGGATAGTCCTTAACCAAGTTCTCTAAATTTCAAATCCGTATTCCAAATTTTATCATTATCTATATTATTATTTGTTCAAACATCTTAGACAGGCCAAGCATGCTTTAAAAAAACATAGGTATCCCATATACAGAAATAATCTAAGAAAAACAATAATAATTTCTTAGGTAGTTTCCTAAAATAATAGGATAACCCGTAACTAATTAAATCGAATGATAAGTTGGATGAAGAAAATTTGAAAGTCACACCAAAACATAGCTGAGCTTTAAGGTTAATTTCAATGATAGAATGGTTCCAAAATATATGATGAATCTAGACGAAGCTAATGCGTTTCTGAGAAAATTTAACCAATATAATATATTCCTCAAAAGTCAAGTACTTAAAAATGTTTGATAAGGAAATTTTAGTCTTCTAAATATTAGGATCCTAAATTTTTTGGATCATGTTATTAAATTCTACTTAGTCCAACTAATTTCAGTACGTCAATTATAATTAGGTTCAATGTCTAATTGATGCGTACCTGGATTCGACTTCGAACAGATTCGGATTCTTCTGGATGGTTTAAACCGGCTCCGTTCACCGAGTACGAATCCTGCACACCACTAAAGCAAACGAGAGGTCAGCGTCAACGGCGGAATGTAATCCCACCGAAAATACTCCGACGCTCAAGTTAATAAACCAGCCTTCAAAGGAAGGAACTGAAAGAGAATGAAAGCAATGGGCGAAGGGAATGTTGTGTCTTGTTCCAGATGTTAGAAAGGTGCAAGTCCTTTCTCGTATTTGGATGGTGGGAAGGCAGTGAACGTGCGTAAGGACCCGTTCGTTGCCTTGGAATTGGACTGAGTTTCAAAATTTGGCTGCTGGGAATCAGAGCTTGTTTTTCTCAGAGCACTTAGGGTTTTTTGTCTCCGAGTGTGTTTGAAAGCGTCAATGAAAGCGTCTTTAAAAGCGTCCCCTGAATGCTGGATCCAGGGCCTCTTTTATGGCAAAGATGGTGATCTTCCTCTTTTGGAAGGAATCATCGTTACTGTGATCTGCGGCCGGCCTTCCTTCTGGAGGCTGATACTTGTTGCCCAATTGTGGAGGATTGTTTCCTTCTAAGGCGGTCAACCACTTTCCAAATTAGCCTCCTTCCTTACCGTTGAGGTTCCTTTGCTGGCAAGGAGTTGAAAGGATTTGACGCTTTCCTTATTTGAAGGGCGCCAATCTTGCTGATATCCTCGAAAGATCGTGGTTGGCCTTGTTATGGCTGATGGACCTAAACGGGTTAGACCCATTACTGTTAGAAGGCCTTTTTGGGGCCCAGTGTGCAAAGCGCGGACGGTCAACGCCTAGGTTGACCGTCTGCGTGCGTATTGGCCGCTTCCATGAAAGGCATCCGCTGCTGGCCTCCATTTGGGCCATGGGCCCGAGTGAGTCAGGCCCATTACCGTAGAGGGACCTCGTTTGGGCCCAGTATGTAGGGAGCAGACGGTCAACGTCTGAGTTGATCGTCAACTTGTTGGCCGCCTTCGTGGAGAACGAAGGGAGAGCGGCGGGCGACCAACTGATGGGCTGTGGGCCAGAATGGAATAGGCCCATCACTGTTGTTGAGTCTCTGAAGGCCCAGCAATCCGGTCAATGCCGAGTTGACCGTTGGTGAGCAAGCTGGCCACCAGGACGGTCAATGCCAACGTTGACCGTCCTTGTGCCTTTCGGTTCCTGGGCCCATCTTCTTACTGGGCCGTTAGAAATGTTGACTGGGCTTCCGTTGATCTTTCTTTGGGCCGGTCCATTACTGGTATACCTATCACTAATTATTATTAGGATTTAAGTATATTCGTTCCAACAATTATTAGCAGATTATTAATCTAATTCTTCTAATTGAATTACTAATAAATTTATTTAGGTAACGTCCAAATAAAACATGCACATAATTAAAACATATTAAATTAGTTATACAATAAATATTCAAAATACTACACAAAACTCTAGGTGTTCTAGCCCGTCACAGACTTGGACAAAGACCCCTATTTCCAAAACCGCATCAAGTAGTAATCGGAGGAATTTAGAAAGGCCAAGAAGTCAAAAAATATAAATAAAGCTCCCTCGACATTATCGAGTTTCCCAAGGCATAGAGTATGTCTGTTTGAATTGTGTATTATGCCTTAATGTCTCTTAAAAGACAATGGCATGTGTAGCGCCAAAAGAAGAGTATATAGAGGGGCGGCAATGACATTAATACTACTAACAATCTCATAGTATAAGTTCTAGATATGATCTTGATTAATTCTCTAAAATCATATCATAGATTTTTATATTTGCAAATATTATAAAATCTCATATTTTATTGACA
>JAODPA010126568.1:0-17379 GCA_025585075.1 Nepenthes mirabilis
ATTTTTTGGTGAACAATTAATACATATATATATATATATGATGCATCTTTAATTTTTGGGTTGTGATACGAATTATGGAGCTTTTAATTTTTTGCTGTGGGTCAAATCGGAGCAAGTTTGGTCTCTGTCGCTGTTAACGTAGAATCTACGTACTACAAATTACAAATAGAAGGTCAGAGAATGGCAAAAATTACTTTCTCTGTATATCTTTTAACCCTTAGATTAGAGATCTTTCTCAAAGAATAAAAAAATGTCAGGAGAATGTGAGAAATGTATACATGCATATAGTGGTGGATTGAGCGTTTAGATGCATCAACAAAAAGACGGCTTAGAAGTATGGCCGCAAATGGGCGGTTTAGAAGTGTGTCCACAGATGAGTAGCTTAGAAGTGCGTTTGCAGGGAGGTGTCTCAGAGACACACTCGACTGTGGGGCAATTTGGAGGTGCACTCACTGAGAGGTAGTTTAAAGGTATATTAACTGAGAAACGACTTAGAGATGGGTCCGACTAAGGAGTAGCTTGGAGATGTACCCGTTGAGGAGCGACTTAAAAGTACCCCCCAATAGGAGGTATTTAAAGAATGCACCCGACAAGATGCGGCTTAGAGGAGTGCCCGATAGGGGAATACTCGTAGAATGGGGTCTTAGAAGTGCAATCGCAAAAGGGTATTTGGGAGGACTAAACTGCGCTGAAATGCCAGTATTCTGGTCACATGAACGGAGGGTTAGCTATTGGACAACGCACTCCTGACTTCGGAATGAAGGGATCGTGGCTTCGGAATAGAGGGCTCCCAACTCAAAGATAGAGGATCATGGCTCTGGGATAGAGGGCTCGTGGCTCCGGACGAAGGCCAATTTTTTAATAAATTGTAGGCCTCCTGGAAGGATGGCAACTTGATAAAGCGTGGAATAAAAAGGAGAAGTATCTCATCCCAAAAAAGCACTTGATAAAAAAGTACCCGTAAAATCGAAATGAAAAACAAATAATATCACCTCAATAGAGTAAGGAGAAAATTACTCAAAAATAAAAATTCCTTCATTATGCCAAATCAACGGAGGGCTTGATCACGCATAAAGAATCAAAATCTCATATGAAAACTATAAATATGCTATATAGTTTCTTTGTGGTGATATATTAATTTTTGAGTCACAAGTTTATATATTACGATTGTTTCAAACATAATATATAATAGCAATTAAAATAATTTTAACTGTTACATTTGATTAACATTTTGGTTGATAAATCTAATTTTAACAATTAGAGTAATTCATCCAACCAAACTATGCCATAATAAAATTGACTAATCTTCGCGTTAGGTTGGTTAGTAAGAGTGAATTAGAAGTTGGAAAGTCCCATTAGTATTAGCAGCGCCAAGAGCAAACCACCGTTAATAATAGGAGGAGAACGGCTAGAAACCAAAGCGATCCAAAGGTTAGTCCTACTGTAGTAATGAAAGGATAAGAAGCGTTACAGAAGCTCAGGCCTTGAAATCACGAGGAGAGTCACTCATGGCCGCTGTCAGTATTGGGATTGCCAGCACCAGCTTCACCCCCCAGACAAACTGGACATTGACAACACGAAGTCCTTCAAGCTCCAAAATTTCATGCGTTCAATGGGTATTTCCTCAGTCGCTTCCATAATGCGTATCTTCCAGATATTATTCTTAATCGTTCTCTCTCTTATTTGGGAAGGAAGGACCCAGAAGGCTTATATAAAAAGCCTCCCCAGACAGGGCATATAGCTCGATTGGAGTTCAAGAGACGACTCGAGAAGGACGCCGAAGCTAGAGAAGCTTTCGAACGTCAAATTCAGGAAGAGAAAGAGCGTCGCCGTGCTCTTCGCGATGTAATTTTTCTACCTAGCAGTGTTGTTCAAATTCTTAAAATTGGCGAATTGGATCTTTTGATTTCAATATGTTTATAATTTTCATTTCTTTTCTTACATTGTTTGTTCTACCTTGGCTTTTGATTCAGTCTCGTGTTGTTCCGGATACGGTTGCGGAGCTGATTGAGTATTTTCTTGACACTGAAGCTCAAGAGATTGAGTTTGAGATCGCTAGGTTGAGGCCAAGGTTAGTCCTTATCCTCCAAACCTTGTTATTGGGTCTTTTGAGTTTGAGATTGCTAGGTTGAGACGTAGGTTAGTCCTTATCCTTCAAACCTTGTTGTTGGGTGTTTTGGTTAAATGGAGCTTCATATTTTAACAATGTCTATCACTTGTTCGACAATTTGCCTCTTGTAGCAAACATCTGAAGGTACAAAATATCTTCTTTTTCTTTTTCTTTTTTTAAATTCAGTAGTTGATTCAAGAAAATTGCAGATTGAGTGAGGAATTTTTCTCACAACTACGATTAGAAATTGGGCAGCTTCGATTTGCAACGTCGAAAACACAGGTTCTTCTAAGAATTGTGTATTTACTACAAATAACTAGATATCAATCAAGCAGAAGAATGAAAGATGTTGATTGCTTTTTAGGAAATGGAAGATAGGTTGATTGAGTTGGAGGCACTGCAGACAGCTCTCTTGGACGGAACCGGTCTGTACTTATGACACAGCTATGATTGATTTGAGAGTCCCAACAATAAACTCATTTCCTTTTGTCTGATGTGCTTTTACAGAAGGATACGACAAAATGCAGACCAACCTTATTAAAGCAAAGGAGAGCCTGAACAAAATCTTAACATCAAAGGATATAAAAGCAACTGTATGTGCTAACAATATTTACTTTACTGGAGACATTGTATCCTCTTTCAAAATTTGACTTGCCAAGTTCAGATAATCTTATAATTGTTGCCGTGCAGCTACTTGATCTGGTTGAGCAAAATGAGCTCAATAGAGCTTTATTAACCCTTCTTGATGAGAATATAGCAACTGCACAGCAAAGTAACCAGGTAAGAGCTGCCTGAATATCTTTTGCCTATTGCTATCATTTGATTTTATGTGCTGTCTGATTTGGCTCATTGGGAATGCATGAATTCATGTAATATGCTTCCCACCTCATAAGATCATGTTAAGAGAAGATCACAGCACAAAATAATTGTTTATGTTGTTGTTTTGGAATATGGAATTATGCTCTCACTGAAAAACCGAAGGCTGAATTGCTTCCAGAAACCTATGTAGATTTATGGGCATCCAATCTACACTGTCTAGAAATTAATGATGACAGATGTGCTAATCTATCCATTCCTACTGGTGCATAGGTTAATTCCAAGCAATCCACTTAATATATCAGAGGTGTATATTACAGCAATTTCATCAACTGCTCCGTCTATGTCCCCTCCCAATATAGCTATTGTGATCTTCAACTCACAATTGACTTTGCCTACGGTTTTCTCAAGTAAACGTCTGATTCTTGAAGATAATTCTGTTCACTGTCCTCCAAAGATTTTTATTGGCCCTTTTCATCTAGCTTCGGATAAACATTAGTCTGTCTGTACCCAGAAATCAAAAGTGATTTTACACTATCCACTGTCAAGACCACATAAGACGTATTCTGAACTGTATTCTCTCCACTAGCAGCAACTGTTTTTGAAACTTGCTCTGAAGGATTGACCCTTTGTTGGAAGAATTCATTGTATTGGTATTTCACCAGGGAGCTTCTTGTGTCTGCTGTGAAATTATTCTGTTTGCTTGCAATTGACAATCTGTGACGGTTTATCCTAGAGCATCACCTTACCTCTACATTCAGCTCATGGTTCAACACCTCTCTGCTTCTCTGCTTCTTGTAAATGCTTAAATCAGCTTTTCTTATGCATCTTCCGTAGGGATGCCCTTTTTGTTAGAATTTTTGAATCCATACAACCACAAATGAATGACTTTTTGAGCCGTTTTGTTAGATCTTTAAATCGGCTTGTCTTATGCATCTTCCCATACGGGTAGCCCTTTTTGGTTAGACTTTTTGAATCCATTCAACCACAAATGAATGAGATTTTTGAGCCAGATCCCATTACTTAGCGCTGGATGCTTTCCTTCTTACCCTTAACTTCAAGATTCCCTGCTTCTTTTTTATGCAAAATTTTTGGAAGGACACTGCATTTCGTTTGCTCAAAACATTGCAAGTTGAAGAAATGACTTACAGGTCTCTCCAACTTCTAAACCATTGTCTTTGTCGCAAGATTTGGCTCTAATCAGTTCACATGGCAAAAATCACAGATCTTATCCATGGCTCTCTTCCAGCACAGAATATGAAACTGGATGTCCATGACTTCATTTCAACTATAGTGTAAGGCCCCTGAAGTCCTTACATGACAACATAGTTAGAGGCAGGTCTTGATGGCACCTATCTTTGAGAGCAAAACATCCAAGTATTTGAATCTTGGTTCGGTTCTAGTACATGCCTAAAGAATGTTAAGTTTATAATCTTGTTTCACTGACCAGTGAAACTTCAGAAAATGTTGAAAGCAGCAGCCATTCAATATTGAAACAGACAATGTGCCTTCCTTGCACATATATTGTAGGTCACTTTTACGCAGATGTACACTTTATTAATGCTTGGTGTTCTGATCATTCCCACTCTAATTTTTGGAGGATAAGTGATGTGGACATCAAATATTCCAAAAGATTCTGATTAGAAGATATTTTGATTTTATTGGCTTTTATTTTATTTACTTTACTTATTGGATAAGATTCTTGTTTGATTTTATTCGCTCATATTTGTATGATTTTATTGTGATTTTTTTATTTTTAGAAATAAATAATTTATTACCAAATTATCTGAGGCCTAAAATTTATCTTTATAAAAACTCTACGCTCTATTATTTGAATGATGGGATTGATGATTGATGAATGAATAAAAGTTTTGAGAAATCGAATGCAATTGGCTATTCGTGACTTCCTTTTCCTCTTCCATTGGTTTGATTTCTTTATTGTCTCTACCCCTCTAATCTGTATTCTTGTCTTTGTCCCTCTATTGTTCGTCTCTCTACTTTTTCTCTCATCCCTACATCAAATTGGTATCAGAGATAAAAGTCCTACCCGTTTTTTTTGCCTTTAGCGATATCACCACCTCACCAACAACGAAATCATCCCCACCGGTTTGACCCAGGTATATTACAACTCTATCAGAGTCTACAGGATTGCACATCTTCAGGCCCAAGTTTTGTCCTTTTAGACAACATTAGCAGCTCAGTCCAATTTTGACTTTCCTCCCGCATGTCTAGTAACATTGGCAGCCGCTTACACCGCTGTTCGGCTTGCGGTTGGAAAGTTTCCTACAGAAATTTTAACTCGACGGGGTCGAGTTCCAGCCACCCGAGAAGAATTGATGCGGACATCAAATATTCCAAAAGATTCTGATTAGAAGATATATCGATTTTATTGACTTTTATTTATTTGCTTTACTTATTGGACATGATTCTGGTTTGATTTTATTCGCTCTTATTTATATGATTTTATTGTGATTTCTTTTATTTTTAGAAATAGATAATTTATTACAAAATTATCTTAGACCTAGAATTTCTCTTTATAAAGATTCTACGCTCTATTATTTGAATGATGAGATTAATGATTGATGAATGAATGAAAGTTTTGAGAAATCGAATGGAATTGACTATTCATGACTTCCCCTCTCCCCCTTGGTTTGATATCTTTCTTATCTCTACCCTTCTAGTCTGTGTTCTTGTCTCTACCCCTCTATTATTCTTCTATCTACTTTTCCTCTCCTCCCTACATCAGTAAGCCGTTTCCATAAAATCTCCCGTAGAAGACCATAGCGAGTATTTTATGAAGATGATACACTGTCCATTTCATAGGGTCTTCTCATCAGTTATTGGGGAAGCGTGATATTAATTGATCTCAGGTAAATGGCTATGACATTTACTTTCTTTGGTTTAACCTCCCAGTGTTGGAGAGCTCTCAAACTGCAGTTACGATGACTTTGTTTCCTACTAATCCAAGGCTTCTTGAAAAAAACTTGTGCACATATCAGGCTGTAGACATCTCTCATCACCAATATCTAACACTCTTTGCTTGACCTCTGTGCCTACAATGATCCTGCTATTCCACAATTCTGAAACAATGTCATATAGTACCATACAACCTCCACTTCAATCACTTAAGAAATAGTTAAAATTGTATTGCCTTTATAGTACACTGGAATTTCCCTGGGCAAAATTTTCTTCTGAATCAAATAGAAAAGGAGAAAGTGTGAGACTTTCTCCTTTGTCTATACTTTCATCTACGCCATGAAACTTATTCCCGTGATGATTGAAACTATAATGATCTGGTGGAAATCCTTCAAAAGTATAAATAAAAGAGAACTACTGAAGCAACCGTATTTATTCAAAATCTCCTGAACTTTGTAGTCGTAACAACTTTATATATTGTGTAGACATGTAAACACCCTCCCCCAGGCCTCAACCCCACCCCTTGCTTGGAATTCTGAAGTTCGTGAGAGAATTTAAGAAAAAACTAGTGCAAACTGAGAAGTGTACTACAAAATCAACAAAGAGAAAACTACTATATGTTCTGTATACCAGTTTTGGAAGATGCTACTATTAGTAAAAATGTTAGATCTTCTTTAGTTGGCATATTCTGTGGCACTAATTGATTTTAACTTCAATTCAATGTTGAGAAAATGAGTCGCAGACGTTAAGTAAGAGTTGCCACTCATACCACATAGATTGTCCCGAATCCAGATTCCAGATGTTAGCCTAACGCGATATGGGCGCTCTAAGTTATTGGGTGTGATTCAACTCCACAAGCACCTTGCTTGATGGCTGCAAGATGGGCTCGCAGGCTGTCGGGTGTAATTCAACTTAAGAAGCATCCTGCTTGATGGCCACAAGATGAGCGCTTAAGTTGTCGGGTGTAATTTAACTCCAATAGTGCCCCGGTTGATGGCTGTGAGCTTAGCACTTGAGCTGTCAAGTGGAAACTAAAGTCCACCAGCACCTTGTGAGAAGACTGCTTAAGCCACTGGGTGTTAATCCATTTTTAAGCAACTCACCACTAGCTAACTGCGAGACTGGCATTCAAGTAGAAATCTATTAATTCCACTAATTCGAATATTTGAATTGCTATTGACTGAAAGTTAATATTATCTTTTTAGCACTCTCTACAAACAGAAGATAAAGGCATCCATAATAAAGCAGAGGTTGAATCAGGTTGTAAAGAATGGAAGAATTCTTGGAGCATCAAACACATTATTAAGGATCAAGTGTTTTGTATCTGAGTTGTATTATAGTAAATTTATTTTTATTTCCTCCTTAAATTGAGCCTTTTTATTGTGTGTGGAGAATCAAATCTTGTTGGAAGATAGTGAGATCCTCATTATAAGAAATTCTGTGAAGACATTCATCGGTGCTAGATTCACTTGTAGAAACTAAGAATACCTAGGTAGTTGTTGTGATACAGATCTAAGGAGGGTATTAGATAGTCATTTGTCTGGAGTCAATTGGCTAGGATAGTGCTTAGAAGTTTTAGCTTGTGCATAGATTCTTTTTATCATAGTGAATTTTTAGTTGGCGATTGATAGCTCGAAGGTCTTTCTCAGAACATATTGTTAAGAGTTTTTCTTTGACACTAAATTTCTATGTCCATTCGTTATTTTTTTTAGTTGATGATTATATGTTTAGTATTATCTAGATCTGCAAATCATTTATATGTATTTGGTTTGTATTTTATATTTTGATAAATTTTTAATTTTACTTCAAGGCATCTATTCATCCCCTCTAGGTATGTGGGTCTAAACAGTATTTTTTTAGGAAACACATTGTTTTACTGAATAATATAAGTATGACGAACTGCTAATCGCTCTTATTGCAAATCACCTTCTTTTATTCTTCTTGTTCAAACAAGAAAAACATCCCATGCTTTTTCACCTGCATGTTATCTTCCATCTAAAAAGACTAGTCCTGACTTGATATTTATTCCTTGTGAGCAGAAGCAGGCTGCAGAGTTCATGGAGAAGCTTCGCATGGCTGTTCTTAAATACATAACAGTTTAGAGCTCAGAAGAGTATCATTCAATTTATTGTGATGAGTTGCTGATGATCTCATCTTGCTGTTTACAAAATATGTCGACTATGTAAAGAAATTATAAACAATGAATAGCATGATGCTATGGCTGAAACCTGTATCCTCATTTGAAGTTCTATGTCAGTATCATCTTCTTATGACAGAAAGTAGCAACAGGTGGAAAATTTTCATCCAACTGAAAGTATATATTCTTTCGTTCAACTTTTTTTCCCTGATAGTTGAGATGGGGAGTAGGGAATCTGTGGGGATGGAGCTTAGGTCATTAACTTTGGCTAGGGAGAAGGCAGGGAGGAGGTGCTGTCGCTAACCACGGGAAGGGGAGGGGGCAGCATGGTGCTGGTGGTGGGGGATACCAGTGCCAGCACCATGGAGGGGTGCAGTGTGTGGTGTGGGAGCTAAGAAGGGCTTGTTCTTCATTAATGGGGGAGGAGTCTTAGTACTACGTTTTGGAATTGCAAGTCTTTAGTTGCAACCTAGGAATTGTGAAAGATTGTTTTCAATAGTTTTTCAATTCCAGAAAGATTTGATGTTGGGGTGAAATTCCAATTCCAAATGCAACCCGAACATAAAAATTGCTATTGGTTGGGACAATTCTAAGTATGGATAAAATATTGGTATTAGTGTTGATATCAATGCAGGTATATCAGTATTAAATATATTATACAATACATACTAATAAAATTTTGAGAATCGTAAATTGACAAATAAATATTAGCTAGTATTCTGCCAAATATTTGGTATATCGATCGATATTTTAATTATTTGTCAACATTTTGAATATCAAATAATATATTACGTTATATCACCGTTACGTAGGATATATTGGTATTGAGGGGGCCCAATACCTCATAGTTTTGGAAGAATAGAACTACTTTCAACATCCATTAAGTGTCAACACTTACTAATTTGCAATGTTTCCAAGAGAAGGCAGTCTTAAATTACATCGCCCCTTCTCTCTTAAGTGGTTTGAACCCCTTCTCTCTTAAGTGTCTTGAGAACAAGTCGCTTTCAAGACTGTAAAAAGAAAGAAAGTCATTCTATGGCTGGTTGTCCTACAGAAAGGAAGATAGAGCTATGTAATTCTAGTTAAACTGTTCAATTGGCATGACTCTATTCTTGTGAACGAAATGGTTCAGCCAATTACTCATTCTCTATTCTCTTTTATAGTTTGAAAAAAGTAAAAAATGGAAAGAAATCTGCAGCAAAAAAGAGAAAAGAGCTGAATGCTAAAATCCTCCATGAACCCCTGTTGCAAAATGGCCACACATGCCAAACATAGTGTTCATCCTACCACGTCAAAGCTATACAATACACTAGAAATGCCATGTCACCCTATGAACAACCAATTATAAAGAGATGCATTGTCATTTTTTAAATATGTAATGAGTTTGATTAGTTACTGGGATGTGTGGTGGTTACCTGTTTCTTAATAATTGGTTGATTCAATGAAGTGGCATGATACTCCTTGTGTATTTGGTATTTTTTTCCCCAAAGCCACTGCAGCCGTGGTGGACAAGGAAAACAATCACAATCTGCGTGAAGTTCTGAGTGACTATTACAATGGTACGGTCCCACAAAACTGGAAAAGTCTCTTGCTTTCTTTGTTTTTTTTTTTTTTTTTTTTTTTTCTGGAAAATAGTTGCTCTCTTTGTCTAACTTAAATTCCTGATAATTTGCTATATTATCTGATGCGGTGCTTGATGAACGCAAGAACAAGCTTGATGGATAAAGTTGAACTAGAACTATGTGATAGTCTAAAGGAGTTGAACTAGAACTATGCGAGAATCGATGGGAAAATTCAATTCAATCAAGCTGTGTGATAGCTCAAATAAGTTGAAAAAAGTTTCCTAGAGGTAGTTCTCCACTATGCAAATTAGTCCAGAGCACATCAGGACTTCGTCAAAGTGAACAGAACTCCTGAAAGCTTGGACACTAGGGAAAACAAACCAGGTTTGTTGTACTTGAACATATTGTAAATAATTTTAGTTCTAGATCATCTTGAGGGGAAATAGAGTGCAAAAGTTTCTGGTAGGATTGCTATAAGGGGAGATCTTGATAAGCTTGTCAAATTAATTATTGAAGAAAAGTTAGATGGATATCTATAGGGAACTGAATAGTAAAGAAGAGAAGCATCAAAAAGGGGAGCTTTTATTAATAGGGTCTATTGTTATGCATTTTTCAGGAGTGGCTGCTGAGTTAGCTAACAGTTTCAACTTTTAAGCTCCCCATATTTCCCAAGCTGACATAATATAAAAAGCAAAAGAAACTAGAGATGAGGAGGAGGAAGCACCCAATGAAGGAAGCTTTTATAGGGTTCTTATCCCTGAGTATTTGATACCCTCAGGCCCTGAGAGTGTACTCATGGGAGCATTAACAGTTAGCCAGTACTTTTGTGACATATAGGTGTCTTGCTGCCGAGGTTGCACATAATGTTGCGGTAATGGTTTTTACTGATCTTCCAGTCGATTGATGCACGAGAAGCAATTTGTGGGTCTTATGAAGAAGCTTAAAGCAACAAAAATAAATTATAACAGAGACCTGCTTTTAGCCATTGTTAATGGGGAGGCCATCACTTCAGATTACTTGGATGATTTAACTTGCAACATTGAAGATCATGCATCATTCACCTGGTTGGATTCCTGTCCAATACTATCTTGCACATATTTGACTTGTTTATTTGTTTCTTTCAATAGGTAGCATATTTTGATTCCTTTAGTTTGAGTTGCAACTTTAAGTGCTTGCAGGATAAAATCATTGGTGTCATTTCCTCCATTGTCTCCCTCTTCTAGTGTGGGGCACACACAGCTTCCCTTGTAGTCTTTAGTATTGGGCTAGGCTGACTTATTCTTTTAGTTTAGAAACTTTATTGTATTTTGGGATTGACTTCTCGGCTTACTTTGCTTTGCTTATTTCAATACTGAGGTTGCCCTATCTATTTTCTTCATATAACATTTTATAGGCCAGCATCAAGTGTTCTTTTTAGAAGCAACTCGCATAGAACTACTCTCAAATGCTCACCCAAAGCTGTTCCCAGATGGGTTTTTTAATAAACCCTCATAACTCTTGCACGAACTCGCTCAGATCTCACTAAAAGACAAATGACAATCCTCACCCAACAATACAATCAAATGAGAAAAAAATATTAAATAAACTCACTAGAACGAGTTAATAGTAAGGTCAAACGATGGCTCAAGGTATCAGCCACTTGATTCTCAACTCCTTTCTTATGCTTCAAGACAAAAGAATAGGCTTGTAAATACTCGATCCACAGACCATGCCTATAATTTAATTTCTTCTGAGAGTTGAGGAATCGAAGAGTTTCATAATCCGAATAGAGGACAAACTCTTGAGGTAGTAAGTAATGGCGCCAGTAGCGTAAGGCCTGTATGATAGCATACAACTCCTTATCATAAGTAGAGTATCGTCGTTTGGCATCATTCAATTTTTCGTTAAAGTAGGCAATTGGGTGGCGTTATTGACTAAAAACTCCTCATATGCCTACACCTAACACATCACACTCTACCTCAAACACTTTGGAGAAATCAGGAAGCCACATGACGGGAGCTGTTGTCATCCTTTCTTTGATGAGTTTGAAAGCTTTGGCAGTATCGGGAGACCAAGTGAAGTCACCATTCTTCATGCATTTAGTGAGGGAAGCCATGATTGTACCAAAGTCCTTGATGAACCGACGATAGAACGTGGCCAAACCGTGAAAACTTTGAACTTCACGGATGGATTTGGGTTCCGGCCAATTTATGATTGCCTGGATCTTTGCGGGGTCGGCAGAAACCCCGTCAGAAGAAACAATAAAGCCTAATAAAGCCATTTTGTTTGAGAAGAAGGAACATTTATTAAGATTGGCAAATAAGCTTTCTTTTTGAAGAGTAAGGCAAACTTGTGTGAGATGTTCCACATGTTGCTCCTTGGTCTTACTGTAAATGAGGATATCATCAAAATAGACCATTGGAAACTGTCCCATGAAAGGCCGTAAAGCCTGGGTCATGACTTTCATGAAAGTGCTTGGTGCGTTAGAGAGTTCAAAAGGCATGACCAACCATTCATAGAGGCCGTCCTTTGTCTTGAAAGCTGTTTTCCACTTATCCTCTGGACGAATTTTGATTTGGTGGTAACCACTCTTCAAATCTATTTTGGAAAAGATTGTGGCATCAGCCATCATATTTAATGTGTCATCAAGCCTAGGAATGGGAAAACGATATTTTACGATGATTTTATTGATTGCTCTACTATCAATACACATCATTTAAGACCTATCCTTATTAGGTGTTAAAAGAGCGAGTACCGCACAAGGACTCATACTTTCTTGAATGAATCCCTTACGGAGGAGTTCTTCCACCTGTCTCTGGAGTTCAGCATGTTCAGTAGGATTTATTCTATAATGAGGGAGGTTTGGGAGTGACGCACTGGAGCGAAATCAATGGCATGTTGAATTTTTCATAAAGGTGGTAAGTGATTGGGGAGGTCCTCAGGGAAGACATCTTCAAAGCTTTGGAGAATTTGACGGGCCTCATTAGAAATTGATATGGAAGAATTCGGAAGGGTTTCAAGGACAATAACGGCGAACACAACTGACTCACTGATTCAAATGCTGTGGGACTAATAATATGTAATCCTTTGGTTGCCACCACAGTTCTCTCTTTGTTGGGAGTCATCGATTTTGGGGGTGGGGGGTAGAGGCGAATCTTCTTTTCCTTGTGAACAAAGTGGTAGGAATTAGAACGACCTTGGATTGCCACGTCCAGGTCATAGAGTCAAGGGTGCCCGAGAATGACATGGCCTGCGTCCATTGGGATAACATCATACCAAATGTGGTCTTTATATTCTAAAAATTGAATGGGTAGAAGACAATATTTTTTAACGGATATAGAAGATGTGTCAATCCAAGAGACGTATGGATTAAGGTGTGGAACTGCCTTTAACCCCAAACGAGAGATAGTATTAGCGGAGATTGCATTGATGCAACTACCACTATCCACAATTACCTTACAAGCCTTCTCGTTCACTTTGATATAAGTGTGAAAGATAGCATGATGAAGCCAATTATCAGCCTCTTTGGATTGTGTCAAGGTGCATCGCACAACGCCCAGATATGATGTATCAATGAAGGAAGAACGAGAGTCTAGACTAAAGGGAGTAGGCCGAATGCAATTCACAAATGTGTCAATGTTATCGTCATTCAGGTCATCAAACTTCTCTAATTTGGGTTTATATACTTGTTCTTCAAGGGGTTCCTCATTGATTTCATTTTGTCAGTCAATTAATAAAGCTTTATTCGAATATTTGGAAAAAATATGTCCAAAACCTTTACGGTTGAAGCACTGTAATTGAAAATTTCTTTTTGAGGCTTCAACATCCTTTCCTCGAGCTTCCCTTGTAAGTACAACGGTAGAAAGAGGGGTTCTTAAGACAGACATAGAATTGGTGGCAGGACTGTGTACTATGGGTTGACGGTGGGGTGTCCTGGTGATTAATTCAAAGTCTCGGACAAGATTATACGCATGGTCCAAAGTAGTGACTCCACGGAGGACAAGTTCTCTTCTAAGCTCCTCATGTAAACATTGCCGGAACCTACTCAATGTCATGATGTCATCCTCAATGATGTGACATCTCATTTGAAAATCATTGAATTGAGTCACATATTCAGTGACGGACCGATTACCTTGTCGAAGGGCATTCCACTGATCGAGTAAGTTGCTATAGTAGGAATGAGGTAAATACTTCTCTTGAAGGCGTCATTTCATTTCAGCCCAACTCCGAACAGGGGCAGATTGACACCTAATTAGGAGGTCCTCAACACTTTCCCAATATAATTGGGTGTTTTTGGTCAATTTAAGCCTGGCAAATCAAACTCTCCTGTCTTCTGACACGCTATACCATTTAAAGAAACGATCCATATCTCGAACCTATTGAGTGAAAACTCGATGGTCCAAGCAGCCGTCAAAAGTAGGGACATCCAATTTGATATTTTTGAAGAGGTGGTCATCCGGATCCTACTCTTGATCATAGTATCTAGACCCATCACAGTGTCTACGAGGGGTTCGTCTATTGTGCCTTCATCGGTGAGCCCTGTTATGTGATGCATCAGAGTTTTCAGCATCCGATGAGCGAGACCCTAGTTCTAAAGTGGTAACTCGATTTGCGAGATCCAAATTGGTTTGATGAGTTGTAGTCAGGTCAGTTTGAATGGCCCTCAGGTGGTCTTGCAATTGGACTAATTGTTGACTTAGAGTTTCAAATTGGTTAGAATCCATAATTAGGTCAGGGATATTATGGAAGATAATTCGACCGCTTTGCAAGTACATACAACACCAATACAACTAACGGGGTTGAGTTCAATAAGCAATTGAGACGATCCGAATCAATCAATTTTTTTTTTGTGAAATTTGTATGGTTCAGATTATGCAAACTAGTATCGCTTATCTATTAAAATAATAAAGTAAGAATCAGTTGTAATAAAGGTGGATCAAAGGTAGTGAGATGACTTTTTTTTTTGACAATAAAATGACATACGCAGATAAAACTAAATACTATTAAAGATAAACAAAATATGCTACTCAAAAGAAGATGGAACAAACACACCTGGAAATGATCTGACCAGCTTGTTGAGACTGCCTCAGAGAAGAGAGGTGCGGCTACTCAGTGCGCGACGACCTTCTCAGGCGGCGGCTATGACGGCGTCGGCGACGGCGATGAAGTTGATGACGAAGACGAACACAGACGAAGAAGATGATGTGGAGAACGAATCTGATGAAGTGATGAAGACGAAGAAGAACGAGGGCAAAGACAAAGACAGAGAATCAAGATGAAGATTCGGGACACCCGATTTGTGACTTCTCTTTCTACTCCCTTTCTTTGGTTTTTTTTTTTCTCAGGAGGACGATGGAGGCTAGGTTTATCTGGTGATGGTATGATTTGGGTTAGGGTTAATTTTGGATGTGAGCTTTGGNT
The DNA here is from genome assembly GCA_025585075.1 of Nepenthes mirabilis. Taxonomy (NCBI): domain Eukaryota; kingdom Viridiplantae; phylum Streptophyta; class Magnoliopsida; order Caryophyllales; family Nepenthaceae; genus Nepenthes; species Nepenthes mirabilis. The sequence goes on from JAODPA010126568.1 coordinate 14,942, forward strand.
ATATATACCTGTCAAATGAATCAAATGGCAGGTTAAGGCTTCGAACCTATCTACAGCACTCCAGTGTTTTTTTTTAGGCTAATTGATCCTGTTATCAGTAGATGCCATTAATTAATGAAATTAATGTGTAGATAGAATCTTTTAGAACTGATAATTTATAGTTGAACCTAGACTGACTTTATGAAGATCTTGAAAGAGTTGGTTTACGATACATTTTGAAGGGTATTTTGGTAATTTTTTCAATAGCAGTAAAACTTGACTTTCGGTATTATAAGTCATACTTTAGGAATTTTTGTGATTATGTTTTATGTATTTTTATGCGATTAAGATAAGCCTAATGTACCACTTGGAAACCAAAATTTGTGCAGCCTGACCTCCTTATTTCACTAAGGCACGATCCTACTTATTATCTCCAACAGCCGCTCCATACCTGTCTCCTCCATCCAGCTGAACCATCCTTGTTTGTGGCTAATTGGTAATTATTAAATTGGATGGAGGGTAATTAGGAGTAATTTGGTGACCACCTCACCCCAGTTCTAACCTAGTTAATTTCTTTTTAAAGATCCCCTTGCCGCCGCTCATTTGGCACTCATTCCATTTGGTTTTTCAGCTGAAACCGTGTAGAGAGAAAGAGAGCAGCAGCTTTTACAACTAAACTGATTCAGTTTTAGAGAGAAGGAGAGAGAGGAAGAGAGAGAGGAGCTCCAAATCGTTAATAATCTTGATATCTCCTTCCAATTGTTTAGTTGTGCCATTGTTTGATGGAGGAAAATGAAAGAATTGTGCGTGTGGTGAAGTAGCTGGAACTGCTGTCATGCTGATTTTCCGTGGAGCACAAATCGAGGCAAGTGTTAATCTCCTTCGTGATAATCTCCTTCCTTCTCTTGTCTTATTGAATTTACCTTGATTTCTCCTCCTTTTTCCTTGAATTTGTGCCACTTATGGAGAAAAATTGATAAGCCGTGAGTGGGAGCTGATGTTCGCTTCTGACCTTGCTGAATTTTTGGCATAGTCACGCAAATTGAGGCAAGTGGTTAACCTCTTCTTGAAAATCTCATAATCTTCTCCTGTTCATTTGAATTCCAATAAATGTTGCATTCCTAAGCCGTGTTTTATTGTTGAATCAATGAATAAGCGGAGTATAGAAGTTGTATGAAAAATTTCATAAGAAATTATATGGACTTGCTGCTGTTTTCTGTTTGACGCTCAATTTGCGCTCAAGTGCCACACTGTTCCAAGCCAAACCATGGGCTCCTGTTTCAGCTTGGACCGGTGGTTTTGTGGTGTAATTTCAACTAAGATGGATATATAAATACATGAATTACTGTTTTTCATAATCTAAATGCCTTGTTGCTAGATTTGAGCATGTAGATCTTTCGGTTTTTAAGATGTTTGGACTGTTGTTTGATCTGTGATCGAACAGCACTCAAGTGCCATGCTGTACAGTGGCCAATTCATGTTCAACGGTTATTTTTGGCTTGGGTTGGCAGATTTGATGAATACTTTTGGTGGTTATGGTTATATAAATTTATGTTTTGATGTTACATGTAGCTGGTAATGCATTATTGTTGGATTAAAATGCTAGATCTATTGGTTTTGGAGCTATCGAGCTTGGTGCTGGAAGCGATAATCGAGCGCCGAATTAATTATGAAATTATAACAGAATTTTGGTATAGGAGGTTGAGTTTTAATTGCATATTAAAATGTTATTGCATAATTATGATCTCGTAGATAGACGATGCTAATATTTGTGGTCTTTACAGTAGAATTAGTGGACTAATAGGTTCGGTAATACTTGTAGTTTTACGAGTTGGCATGAGGGGCGGCATTCAAACGGGCGCTTGAACATAAGAGGATTTGAGTGAGTTTTCAATCTGGACTTTTGGCGTGATGTGTAGTTGATTAGTAAGATGTCATATTATGGGTTGTGCGGTGTAGCATGTTGTAGTGGGCCTAGTGGAGTGCCAAGAGCCGGATACTATGTAAGCTAACAAAATAGGCGGCACTGGTGAGTGGAAGAGGTGCGCTCATGTATGGGTTAATAGAATAGACGATGCTTATGTGCGGAAGAGTGACACTCGTGCATGCATGTGCTTTGTTTTTGTACTTGAGGAGTGCATGACCGGTGTTCGTGTGGCAGTCTGTCTATGTAATTAAGTTTATTCATATTTTGGGCCATTTTTAATGAGATCTTGAGAAAAGATGGAAAAATATAGAAAGAAGAGAGAGAAGAGAATAGAGTATGTCAAAGAATGTGATTTTAAAACAATTTTGAGTTAAATTTGGATAATACTTAACATAAGAAATATGTATCTAAACTCATTCTTCGTTTAATATTCAAATCTTTCAATTATTTTTTTGATATTTTCATGCTTGTTGCTTTGATGTTTATATTTTTTCTTATTTTGACATATATGTTAATTTTATTCTGATTTATG
>JAODPA010126579.1:0-17375 GCA_025585075.1 Nepenthes mirabilis
TGGCTCACTCACTTGCTGTTTTTCCTCACCTCTCAAATGGAAGGCACGGGTTGGTACCGGATTAATAGGAATAAAGTCAAGAGCAGTTTAGGTTGATGTATTTCTGTATTTTGTTTTTGTTATTATTTTACTTTTTGGGACTTATCTTTGTGAGTCATAATTATTTTGAAATATTATTAGGACCTACTTGATTTGGTACTGTGACAGGAAACCCAACCTTAATGACTTCATTCACTGATAATGTCACGAGGAATGTAGGTTTGCCTTTTCTTAAGACCTTTCTTAAATTGGAGTGCAGACAATACCTTATCTTTACCTTTTCTCTTGAGTTCTTTCAGCCTTCTGGAGGCATTCACCAGACATGGACTTTCACCCAAGAGAAGCACTAAGTTTAAGTGAGGCATTAGTACTCCCCTAGTCGATTTAAGGAAGTCCATCCCCAAGATCAGGTCAAAGTTATCCATTGTTACTGCCGTGAAATTCAAATTTCCACTCCACACTCCAAGTTGTACTGGCACCGACTTGACAATACCAAGGGTGGGCTTTGCCTTTGAGTTCATAACCTTCATGCTATCACAGTCTCTTTCCAACTGTAAACTCAGTCGATTCGCTTTGACGCCATCCATAAAATTGTGAGTAGCGCTCATCTCTATCATGGCGCGGGCACTCCTTTCGTTCATTTACAGTTCCATATATATTAGGTTTATGGATTTAGTAGTGCCCATACAAGCTTGGTCCCCATCATCCTCATCGTCTTCTAACTCCAGTAGATCACCTTTTCTTTGTAACGCACTCAGAGCTTCTTTGTGTGGATATTGTGTCACCTTATATAACCCGTCACATAGGAAGCACTCATCAGAAGATGCCTTCTACTAGTAGAGTAGTGATGCCTTCCTTAGAGCTCTGGGAGTTCATCGGTGATGAATTCTTCTAAAAGCTATTTCCCCCGCTCTTTACTTTGGACTCCAACTTGATACTCAACACACTCTACGCATGCTTCTTTGAGGAATTATTGCCATACCATTGATTTCGGTTGCTAATCTCAATAGTATAGTCAACAATTTTTTCAGCTACGTTTTGTGCAGAAGTTAGAACTTGCACCCATTGTCTGAACAGTTTCGTCTGAACAGTTTCGCCTGAACTCACGGCTGCAAATTATCAATGAAATAGAACTGGCAATCATTATTAGACATATCTTTAATATCCAACATGCATGTTGACAAATGTTTTAACTTAATCTCTAATAGTTCCCATATGTTTAATCTGTTTGAACTTCCTTCATACCATGAACTTGATATTCTTAGGGAAAAACTATGCCATCAGTTCTCTTTTGAGATTTTCCCACGAATCGATATTTAATCTTCCCTGGGCCATTTCCTAATATTTGGCTCTCTATCACAGTTTCGCATCGCCGTTCAGATACATGGTCGCCATGGAAACTTTTGCCTCATCAGAGTCCATCTTTGCAGTCGTGAAGTAATATTCCAAGTCAAAGATGAAATTGTCAAGCTCTTTTGAATCTCACATGCCATCATATAAATGAGACTCTAGGGGCTTAACTCTACTACCGCCGAAAGCACTGCCATCAGTTGCGACAGCACGCATTGGAAGGCTCACCTTATCGGTGAGCTCGGCATTCTTGTCTTGTAACACCCTTATAGAGTCACGAACATCATCCATTATGTCTTTAACTACCTCTTCTAGGGCCCTTAATTAGCCAATGAGGCTATTCCACCTTTCCATCCTATTAAGGAACTCATTTTAGGTTTTGAACTCAGTCACCTGCTTCCCAGTAGCTCCAAATTGAGTCACTACGGTCGAATGAATTGCGGGTGTAGTTTGAGCAACCAGTTGTAGCATCGCTTGGGCCATTCTTATCTCACCGTGTGTGATTTTTTGAAAACCAGTTCCTCTCATAAGTTAGTCTTTGATATCAGGTGTCACGGTTCAATTTTTTATATTAACAAATCGTGCAACACGTCCAGTTTTCACAGGAACGGATGCTAACCAAGTTAAACCATAAACACTCTTAAGTGCTCGGGATCGATCCCGAGGTGTTACGGGAAGATTTATATCAGTGTCGCATTCATAGAACAAAAGAAAGTGATTAGAAAAAGTGTAAAAAATACAATCACGCAATTAATAGTAATAAGACAACAATTAAATATGAAAAAAGATTTTAAGAATTTATTCCTCATATAAAGGTTTTTGGATTTTTTAGCCTTTGACACTAGTATATGTTAAAATACCTTAACTTTTATGATGGAATTTCTTATTTTTTTTACAATACTAAAATTTAAATTCAATTTACCAAAATTTCTAAAAAAATACAAGAATGCAAGAAAAACTGTATAAAAATTTACATTACTCAGTTCGAATTCTAACACCTCGGTCTTTACACTATTTAATGTTCCATAGATGAATATGGCCCACCTTGGCCAATCTGCTCCTAGGGTGTCAGCTTGATCTAGGATGCCCATAGCTTGTTTTGTGCACTTGACAATAAAGTTGACTAAAGTTTGGCCCTTGATTGCTGGACTGAGCTGGATCTCGATGTTGCATTCTTTGAACTCAATCGTTAATTTTATTTGTCTGCTTGAGGCTTTTAATTTCTGTAAGATCTCCCCCGGGGGTGAATCTATTCTCACTACAATCCTATACAACTAGAAATACGGCCTCAACTTCCTTGGAAAATAAACAATTGTCACTGCCACCTTTTCCGCAATAGAATATTGGGTCTCCAAGTAAGATTACACCTTGCTCATGTTATAGCGGCGTGTAAACCCTTTTGTCTTCTCTTAGGGATGTAAGATTAAGTGTTGTATATGTGAATGCGATGTACAAGTATAAATCTTTCCTATTGGTTGGTATGGAGGACAGTAGTGGGATGAGAATAATTGGATGCATTACTTTTTTCCAAATAAGTATATGAATAACTATTTCAAATGCAACGTGTGCCATGCATAGGTGAAGAATAATGTAGCAGTGGTGACAGCAACTAAAGTCTTTCCCGGACAAAATAATTCTTCATAGAATTTAAAAATTTATTTTCACCTTATTCTCACTTTATTTAGTTCCCCCTTTATTCTTTATTTTAGCAATGAAAATCCCTAATCTCACTTCAGCTAAACTTGATATGCATTACTTAGCCCGCAATCGTAAACATCATACATATTATAAGTTCAGACACAGATAAGCATGAATCAAATTTATGATCATAGGTCTATCTACAATGCCCAAGTCACCTTTACCACTGCAATTCCTTCCTACCTTATCTAAGGAGGGTATACATTGCATTATATTTTAGGAATCAAATATCAGATGAGAGAATTTTTTTCATCACCAAAGCATGTTGTGAACGTCCTTACCTAGCATGTTAGGCTTCATCTTTATTTAGTTGGAGTAAATTTTCACAGGTCGAGAGATTATATTCTTGACAAGATTGGGACATCTAGCAGCGTGTTCATGAAGCTGGTAACACCATCTAAGACAAATTGGATGGTCAGGAATAAGACGATGGGAAAGAGCAATAAGAAGAATTCTCCAACAATCAGTCAAACATTCTATGCTTTGATAGCAATACACCGGGCTTCTCATCTGGAACCTGATAATGGCTTAATACAAAATAAAATTAACTACCCAATGATATCATCCAAAATTAACTATAGAACCCACCCCATATACTAATTGTGAACTTCTTAATTATCTTAGGGTTTAAAAAATATAATAAATAAATAAATAAATAACCTTCTTAGGTGCCAATAGAAAGGTTGGGTTGCAACTGTGCTTGATCGGCCTATGTGGTCAAGCTGAGCGGGTGGGCAAACCTACATGCCCAAATAATACTTAAAAGGTTGAACAAGCTGAACAAAGACATATAATCAAAATGAAGCATACTAAGCAACACTTGGATATTCATTGACATTCGAGGATGGGCACCTGTCATTGAGTTATTGGCTTGGTCTGAAGTCTGAAACAAAAGATGCGCAGGCTCTGTCTGAACTATCCAAGGGACTCTTAGTAGGGGTATCTGGGTGAGGCTTACAATGACCTTAGTATTAAGACACTACTGTGTTTTACCTACAAATTCCACTATGGAGTTTTAAGAGTAGCCCAAAGAAGTAACAAAGACAAACATACTGAATCTTCGTCCAATGTTGCAAACCATAGAAAACATTAAGAACGCTAGAATATACAAAATTAATTCCTCCGAAGAGTATATTGTGTAAAAGAAACATGATGACAAAAGACATGCTAAATTCATATGATATTCAAATAATTGTTACCCCTCTGAATTCTTGACACAGTTACCCAAATGCCTTCTCCTCCACTTCTTCTGTGAGGTTGAAAGATCAGATATTGTCTCATGGGATGCTCCAGTTGATGGAAGTTCAGCAGGAAGTGCAGCAGCTGTGCTGCTAAATGCATTCAGAACAACGAATGCCAATATGGGAGACAAATCCAGAGTTCCTCCAAGTGGTGGGATAACTCCCCGGAATATGTTCAAATAGGGGTCACATAAGGTGCTGAAACATTAATGTAACATGCTTAGGTATATTCAAACTAGTGAACATTTCAAACACATAATAAATTTTTCGCACAAGAATAAAATTGTCGTCGTTTGACCAAATGGTCATTGATTTAAGTTGTAAAAATGGCCCTTAAATAATGTAAGCCTACAAGCTAAGACGGCCTAGAAAATATATCCAAAATAGTCCGGCCCTTTCCTAGACCATGCATAATGCGAGAATTTTGTGCATTGAGCTACTCTTTTTGAGTGAATATCAAATTGTTCACCAACATCAATTGCATTATAACAAATTCACCCATCAATATCAAGCAGATTAGAGAAAGCAGATTATAGCAGGTTGCAGACCCAGTATAATTACTCCTCTGTATATATCCCACTTTCAATGCATATTAGTACTCCAAAACATCACTGAACCTGCCATTCTTTACGAATTTGAATGCATACCTGAGGGGGCTAACGATGGCTGGAGGAGTGTTGGGAAACCAGGTCAAAACAAGTCTGACAACCAATAGAGTGTTGTAAATACTCAAGAAATTCTGAATACCATTTGCTACCACAATCCCTGCCACTGAATCACCAGGCAAAATGGCAGCAAAGTTGTGATTAGACAAAGAATTCAATCTCTGGTTGTTTCTGCATTGAATCTGCAAGCAAAGTTCATTTCAGTTGTGCAGCTTGCCATAATGAAAGGATAGCAAAGTCACTGAAATACCCAAGCTGGTTGCAATAGAAGAAAGGTGAATAGGACTCTTCTGCAAACTCCGTGAAATATCACCAAATCACTCACAATAGATGCTAACAGCAGTAAATGAGTGAAGTTCTCAGTGTAAACTATAGTTTGGAATATTAAGGAATGATATTTAGGCTTAAAGAAACAGATTATCAAAGTTCAGATTTCGGGAAAGTTTTGGACCCAACCAAATGAACAAATAAATTTGTGCAAATGAGCAGCTATAAAAAATATTCAGCAAATATGAGCAACAGTACAAATTAAAGAACTTGCGAGAGAAGAGCAACTGCAGCTATTTAAGATTGACTCAAAACTCTTTCCTTGATCCATGCCCATCAAGCTCACCAAATCAAGGCATCAAATCCACTAAGAACATCTTCCTTTGAAGCAGGTGAAGAGTAACAATTACAAAGTTCAGATTCAACATGGGTCAAGAAGAACCTTTGGAACATCTTATTTCAAAATGTGCCAAGACAGACCCAAGATGCAGTGGAATTATCACTCAATGGGTAGATATAAAAAGGAAGTCTGGAATATGAAGTTAGTATTTGGAAGTGATAGCTCAAAATATTTCTCAAGAGTTTAGAAGATAACATGCAATAATAAAGCTTAAACACTCTCAATAATTCTAATTGATGAAGTAAAATAAATCAAATTATAACAATGAAACCGAGGGTCACAAAGAAAATTCTTTCCACTCTTGAGAATGGCATATATAAATCGAGGATGTGACAGTTTAATATTGTCACCACATAAGAGGAGCAAATTTGCCTTTCCAAAACAAAACAGAAATTTCAATAAGAAAAGTAAACCAAGTGTGTAACCTGCCCAGAAATTACTATCAAACAAAGGTAGAATATCCTAGTGATTGGTCATTCAGTGTGGAATAAATTTGTAACCTGATTAACCAAGAGTTCAAATGTAAAGCAAATACAGTCATTAATGAGCATATACCCCACAGATGAGTAGAAGAAATTTGAACCCAAAACCAACTCATAATTGATTTGCCTTGATTTAATAAAGATAATCATGGAAACAATGAAATTTTGAGCTATCAATACAAGGTAAATCACATTGTACAAACAACAAATAAAAAAGATTTACACCCAACCTGGGTAAAAAGTATTTCGAGGATGGTTCTATGTCATAATGATTCTTTCCATAAAACAATTGGCACCATTTTTTTTAAAATTCAGGCCATACAATATCAAGCTCAATCTTATCCAATACAAAACATGTACAACTCATAAATATTGCTAGCAATAATAAAGTGTTGCCATCATCAAAACAAGATTAAAACCTCTAGGGCCAACAGTCATGCTTATGGGTTTCTAACCTCACATGAGAATTAAGTGATAAATTGGTTCGTCATGACTTGAAAATATGCGGGAGCAACTCAAATTTCCTAATAAAGTGATAAAATATGTCATAGAATTTGATCAAATATCATAAGGCTCAGATTAGATAACTCTTCTACAGCATGTTATCCATTGCACAAAATTTGAGTTTGTCCTCCAACCCCTACTTATAAATTATGAATAGAAGCCACAGAAATACATCTGCAAATAAGCCTCCAGAGTCCAAGGACTAAAAAGGGCCAGCTCATAGCTTGCCTCTTCTGCTCCTGGCTCAGTCTATAAATCTCTAATCATACTTTATTCTAAATTGTAGTTCTTATTCCTCTGCTTATTGTCCCAATGTTTAGCACCTAGAAATTCTCCTCCATCCAAGAAAGAATATAGAGGTTTTTTGCAAAGTATAAACAAAACTCAACCTTATATCCACTTTCCTAGGCAAAAGATTCCAAACATGCAGAAGTTGAAATATTTTGGTCTACAGCTGAACACTACTATCATTAAAGAGCTCTTGATAATCACAAGAATAATCAAAAGATTTAAATTAAGTCATCCAATATTTTCTCATCACATTTTCTTTGATTCTATCAAACTAGAAATCATTTCCCATGTAAAGATATGCAGAAATGTAGAATGCTAAGTGAAGGACAACATTTGAGATTTCCCACTAGAATCAGTTTTCTGAGTTATTACACCCATTTCTTTTATTACAGGTTGGCTTGATTAAATGTCGAATATCCGTGCTGCCCTTTCTTCATCCTTTGCTCCATTAATGTTGAGGTTAATGAGAATATTGAACTGCAAGTGTAAATGGTAAGCACCCCAGTCAACTTTTTCGTCATCCTCAGTATCATAGAACAGCATGAGTGGAAGGTAACAGCCCGTCAGGCCCCACCATATAATACCATATTGGGGACAAAACCACAATTTCCCCATAGAATCTCACGTCAAATTATTCCCCTTTAGTGAGTCCTGTAATTTATTCATTTCATTTCTCCCTTTCCTTTCGGTTGCTTTTTTCAACAGTGGGATTTTAATAGGATTGATATTTGTTCAAGAGTAATCAAGAGTAAAATCACTGATATTATTGGAAGGATTCCTCTTTAGATAATAGATATTGCAATTGATATTTTTGTATAGTAGTAGCACTTTGACCTAGCTAAGGAGCCAATTAGTGCTTCACTTTGAAATCTCATTCCTTCTTCTTTAGCCTAATGTTAAGATGGCTATCCCACCCAATGGGTCATTGACTAATGCAACTGTTCACTCACTCATTTGACCATAGACTTGATCCACTTTTGATTCCACAGTAACTGCAAGCCCTTTCCTTATGAATGGATCACATGAAGTATGATGTGCCAATCGAAACTTTTAGCAAGTAACATGTAGAACCGATAATGCCATTTGTAGCACGAAGCCAATAAAAAGACGAAATAATAACATACACAAATACAAGCAAATTTTACATGGAAAAGCCCATAACTAAGGGGAAAAAACCACAGGATCTTTATGTCTAATAAGCATCAGTATTATGAGTTTGATTACACCAATCTATTAAAAAAACTCACACTTCTAATATACCACTCAATGGTATTGAAGTTTCGCACACTACTAAACAAATGGAAATCTCGAGATTGAAACAAAAGAGAGTGCATATGAGAGCACTAAATGGTAGAAACACTCTACACCAAATCTAGAAGGGCATATCAAAGTAAAACTGAAATCGGAACACAAATTGTTGTCCACATTCTCATTCTCCCTCTTCTTTCTCAGCATGCTCTCCTTTTCTTTGTGAAAACTACCTTTTATCTTTGTTAGAAACCCTTAAGTCACATTTCCATTTATAAGTGAGTCAAAAAGAGCCGTGTGACTCACCCCAACATATGAGACATAAGAAGTGTGCTTCCTAAGCACCGACACTTCTTTTAGGGTAGTATATGGTCTTCGTACTTGACATCTTTTGCTCTGAACATACTTGGATACATTTCTCTTTTTTTATGGACACACTAGGGATAGCATTGTAGATGCAAAAGACACATTTCTAGCACCTTTCTCAAATTTCAAAAAAAAAAAAGTTTCAATTTGAATCTAGCCGGCAAAAAATCCAAAATATGGTCTCTTATCAACGAGAACATAATATTTGAACCAACTACTTCAAGAAGAGAGAGAGAGAGAGAGAGAGAGAGAGTAATGAGCTTTTATAGTCTTAAAGCTCTTCTAACTAAATATTCAAAGAGAGAGTAAGATTAAAAATATTTTCTGTAACAATTTCCCAAATCAATAGAGGAATAAATACCTTATAGTCCATCATTAGGAAGTGTTGACACTTTATCCGAGGGTAGCATTTTGGTATCTAATACTGATAACCCACGGACACGCTTGGACACATTCGAAAATTTTCAACTTAATTTGGGCATGCTAGGGATATGTTCGCACCCGTTTAGACACATTCTAGCTCCTTCAAATCTAAAAAGAAATCTTTTAATAAATTTAGGTTTCATCTAATTAGTGAAAAAAATGAAAATAGTCTCTTGTTGCAAATGACTTGCCATTGGAAAACATCACTAATGAAAAATAGATAGTGCCTGGATCATCTTCAAAAAACAATAGCTAAGGGCCCTGACTAGCTTAGAATTCTTCCAACTAAAAATAGAGGGCGTGAGATATAACAAAATTATTTTCAGTGGCTATTTTTCCTAACCAACAAAAACAGCGACAAAAAAGAGATTTATAGTCCATAAATATGTTATTTACATTAGTACAGAGTTTTGAAAATGTATTTTGATTAAGATAGTGTTGTTTTATCATATTATTGTTTCAATATTAAAAAGAAGCTATTGTTTTTTGTTAGCATGTCTCCAACATATTGTGTCCTATTTCTAAAAACATTGTATCTCTGTGTATCCATGTGGAGAGGCATTGCTTTCCAGCATGGACACCCTCTCTTAAATTTAACACATAGCTATTGACATGATAGAGGCTATATAGGGAGACACCTCAGAAAGTAATACCACATAAACTGTGAGGACAAATAAAATTGATGTCTTGAATTTGAAATTATGAGAAGGGCTATTTCTCTGCCAAAATAGATTAAGATAAAAGTGTATAGATTCATTTCTACACAATTACATATTGGAAACTAGATTCAATGCCATGAAACAGGATATAGTTTGTAAATGATTTCTACAAAACCAAGGACGATAACTCTAATGTTGGAAAAAAAAATCACCATACCTCATGACGTAACACCACCAGGCACTACCTGAAAGTAGCTCAGAGGCTACTCGTGAACTGTATGGCAGCTTTGTACTGCAGAACATTAGAACATGACTCTTGTTTTACAAATTAGCGTTACTCATTCACAATCAAGGCTTTGCGCCCCCCAGTAAACAACATTCCGGTACTTTTACGTTAAAATAAGAAAAAATTGTCCAAGCTTCCTTCTCATCAGATCCATGAGCTCTCCTCAAATCTCATAAATTTGCCATAAGATTGGAGGAGATCCAAATGATAGTTTGTGAGAAAATCAAAATTCATAATTTGTAAGGAAATTGAATTTTACAAGATAAGTCTAGCGAACTTTCCTAGGAATGTCTTATTGATCATACTATAGAGCAACCATGCATAATGCCTCTCAAGGATTCATGTCACACATTTTCTAAAGAATTTCTCAAAGACTCCTTTGATTTCTCTTTCAATTTCTCTTTCTAGCTAGTTTCTCAAATGAAACCTCTCTCTTCCCTCAAAAGAATGTCTCAAATGAGTTGATTGAAATTGTCTTCATGGCCAACAAAAGGATTTATTATAGCCTTCAAATAAACCATTGGCAATGATTTGATTAGAGGTCCTTGAGGATATCAATTCTCAATTATAGCATTAAAATTGAAACTATAATTTTCAATAGTTCACATATAGTCAATTTGTTTTCAAAATTTTTGGGTTAGCTCTGAACACCTGACTTGGAGTCTTTTCCCCTTTGAAACAAAAGGCTCAAGCTATGAAGATAAACAACCTTGTGACCTTCTTCTCATCTCTTCGTTAAGAACCACACCATTGGCAATCCCCAATGTCAAAACATCATTCGAAGCATAATTAGTAATTGTAATCTGAAGCACCTTCCAAAAATCTAGTAAAGTGGTCAACAACTACAAGCCAAGCAACTTAGTGTCAAACTTGATATCCATGTCAGACAATTAGTCCACATGTGCTTGGAATTTGTTTAGATTTCCAGCAACCAAGTTCCCTTCTCTATATATGAATTTCATCAAATTCATTAAGTAATACAACTTATTGTTATTTGACTTTAAAACGTACAAGACTTTAAGTTTATCCCATAGCGTTCCTGCATGCTTTACATTTTGAATGTGATTCTAAACATTGTCATCAACTAATTGCTCGATATTGTCTGCACATCTACTCATGCTCAAAATCCTATTCCTCTTTGGATTTTGACTTTGACTTTTGAGTTGTAAACACCGGTAGATGATAATAAGTCTTTCATTGTACTCATCCAAATATCAAAGTTAGTGTCATTCAAACAAATTATTTTATTAGCGCCTTCCACCAAAACAAAAAAACAAGTAACCCCATCTCTCTAATTGCACTAGTTGGGAATGGTAAAGTCAAACTTCATCTACTCAAGGTAGATAACTAATCTCTACCCAGATTAAATACCAAATCCTTTACTTGAATCAGTGAAGAGTATACGACAACAAACAACAATCACAATCATAATAATCCTAAGATAATGAAATGCATAACTTTCACATGCAAATAGATTTATAGACAGAATGGTAAGGCCATGACATCTTGAATATGTAAAACATCCACCATATACGAATTTGGTTACACAAACACCAACATCACTTTCAGTTTTACCACGACGATGGTAAAACCAGCCAAGAATAATAAGAGAAGAAAATGAGAAAAAGACCACAAATAAAACATTCTAAACAACAACTAGAATAATGTATCCAAGTATGGTGAAGATCTTAACAAGGTTTGGAGCCCAAATGGTTGGTGAAAATCTCTTCCTTTTTTCTTCTCTTTCCTTCTCTCTCCCATTTGTGCCCAAAGGTGTATTTGAATCGCACATTTCATGCCCTAAAAATTTAGCAGAGAATTTATACAAGCGCCGGTGTACAGGCGCCTCTCATGCATGCATCAAGCATAAACAACATTCTTGGTCCATGCACATGCGCACATTAGGCGTAAGTCCTCCTAACATCCCATGCACATGCACCCTTCACCAACGCCTCAGGCGCAAACACCACTGATTTTTACGCACATGCGTCTCTTCATGTGTGTACCAGGTGTCATTCTCTACACTTGCTGAAGAACACCATCACTCAAGCGTGCCTCCTCAAAGCTCCATTTAGCCGAAAATCAATCAAAAGTGCGGATATATATAATAGGCATATAACTCATAAGGGAGTGACCTATCTCAACAAAGAGATGATATTTGCTAGTTGGAGTGGTGAAGCCCTCCCATGGTCATGAGGGGGAGCTTGTTGGTATGCGTCACTCACATGTGAGCTCATGACCCATTGTTTAGTGCATCTACATACTGTTTTACTGTCATTATTGCTAGTAGGATATTAGCGATTGAATGACAACTCAGATGTTATTTTTCTAGAATCTATTTTTGGCGTAGGAGTGACATTTGAGGTAGTTTAAACACTAGGCAAAATGCTAAATATGAAACTAATTTTAGGTCAATTTTTTGGAGAACAAATATTCAAACCCTTGAGCACCAACTAGAAGAGAGAAAAAGAGTGGAAGAGAGAGGAAGATATACTAAGAAGAAGAGGGTAGATTTGTCAGCCATTTACGGTTCAAATGATGTTTCACTCTTCGTCAAGTTTGGTTATATTTTTCTAACTCTTTTGTAAAATGTTTTATAGGTTGCTTCATCCCATTTGTTTTGAAAATTATTCATTTCTTAGGCTATTCACTTTGAGGCATTGAAACCAAAGTAATGGTGGGTTTGTTACAACCGGATCTTATATATAGTGGAGATATTTTTAGACATATAGCCTCATAGTTTTTTCCCTGATTGAGAGTGATTCCCACGTAAAAACAGCGTGTTCATTTTTTGTATGCATGCTTATATACTTTTGTTACGTTCTCAGAAATTCAAACAAATGATGCAGTAAATTCAATCCTAGTTAGATATTTGTTCTCAGTTTAGGGTTGGTGGAATTACCCAACACAAATAACTTTTTAACATCAGTAATGAATTCCATAAGATATTCATTTATCGATATTGTTTAGTGCATGTACTCTTAAAAACACGCTTTACTTAAGGTTACTACGTTAATGATGGAGTTTTTCACCATATCTTATTGCAAATCATTGACTGTAGACCTATTAATATTATAAATATTCATCTCAATCTAGATCAAAACGAGTTAACATGTAAACAAAATACTGTTACTTTCTCAAGAATTCAAACAAAGGATGTGGTAAATTCAATCCTAGTTAGGTATTTGTTCTCGGGTTAGGGTTGGTGGAATTTCCAAACACAAATAACTTTTTAACATCAGTAATTGATTCCATAAGCCATCAATTCATCGATACTGCTTAATGCACGTATTCTTAAAACACGCTTTACTTGAGGTCACTATGTCAATGCCAGAGTTTCTCACCCTATTTTATAGCAAATCATCGACGGTAGACCTAGATCAAAATAAGTTAATATGGAAACAAAATGCTGTTACCCTATGCCGTTGTTTCCTTAATCATTCGCACAATTTCTCTTCAATGTTATTCATTGTTATTTTCCATGGGGGACACATCATATGAAATACCAATTAATTCATGATTCGTCTAAATTATGGAAAAATATAGATAATTGAATAATTGTTAAATAACCAATAAATAATTCTCCATTAGAGAACAATATACAACACAATATTGGATAGAAAATGCTGTACAAAGCAGAATTCAGAACACTTGTACCCAATTGTACCAACTGAGCATACTCAGTATAAATCTAAATCGATTCCTAGCAATGCTTTGTTCGCGTAAGAAGGAGAAGTGGTACCTGACAGAAACTGTGAAATCCAGAAGAGAGAGAAACGAGATGCTTGAGAAATGGATTCTGAGAAGCCATCAAGTGAAGGTATCTGCGAAATTTGTCTGCATTTGAGGCAACTGGGATGTGAAGGTTACGAACTAATCTGGGAACTGCTGTTAAAATTTTGTCATTGGCCCGGAAAAATTGAGGATTGAAAGGTGTTTGAACAAAAGCCGATGTGGCAATTCCACATCCGGAAAAGAGCTTAGCCGCTTCGTTTTTGGACTTTGCATTCGCCTGATCAGGTGACGAAGAGGCCATTCTTTTCTGAAGGGTGGGTAGATAGAGAAGAACGCTGCAGTTGTCTGCCGCTGCTTTACTACAAGCGGCTTTTGGGAAGAAGATAACCGATAACGAGATCGAAGAGAGAGAGGAACAGATCCTTTTATCCGTCAAATCACAAGTTGCCCCGTGTTCAAAAACGTTGCGTTTTGGAGGGTTAATGGGTTTTCCTTTTTGTAATATTCTTAGAGGGGTAATGGACGGAGGCTTAGAGCCTGGACTTCAGTATATCAAATACACAAAACTCTCCACCAAACACTAATAATAATGTGTAATCTTATTTGAATTATAAGTTGGGGGATTTTGAGTTGAGCTCTTGAACTTTATAACCTGAAATAATATGGTATAAGTTAAAATAAAAGTGTTAAAAATTATGAAAATGATCTTCTAAGTTATCTTACAATATTGTAATCAATAATTATGCCTAACGGATGAGTTAAAAGAGAATTACTATAAGTATAATTATGGAGTGATTGAGTATAATTATGGGAAACTAATCATCGAATGATGTAACAAATTAGTTGCCTAAAATATAGCATTTTTAGCTAACTCTGTCGCCTATAAAGAAGAGTATACTTACATTCTATTCTTTTCATAGTTTTCCTTTGGTTTTCAACACTAATGGAGTTCAAGCAACCTTCTAGATTGCATTTCCTTTGGAAGATCATTTGCTCAAGTTGAAAAAGAAATAAAAGAGACTCTATGGAAGCAACTTAAGAGACATTAACAGTAAAACTATCTTGATTTTTTTCTTTTATATAAGAAACTATTTTGATTCTCTTCTTTTTGGTGGTATCGTTTACTACACTGCCCTATTCAAAAAGTAATCGGGGGGAGTGGTCGGTGACTTGATGATTGCCGTTATTGCTCAACTTATGTATATAAGAATGGTTGGTAAACTAAGGGGTCATCATCAATGCTACCCGACCAGATTTCCTAATATTGTAGAAGGCATAGAATAACCATAGATTAGCTCTTTACTTTTTAGTTAACTCCCCAGGGTAGTGATTTGAGTTACAATTTATCTATCAACTGAATTTTTACAACTATTTAAACTACTTGACTATTTTTTGATAATGTCCTAGAGTATATGGCAAGTGATAGGTTAGTTCATTCTTGACCTCCACTAAAGAAGTATCCATGGTGTGACGGATTGCGGCCATAAACCTCTAATGATCTTCGTCAATATTCGTACTAAGTTTGATGGATCGAAACTCTACTAGGTCATCCCTCTCATCCGTCCATAATACAAGGTAATGAGTAATGAGACGAATATAAATAATCATACATAATTTAAACATAATAGCGTATACAGGATCTAAACAGCCGGACTTTTTAAGTCAGCCACAACTTAGCCGGCCAAAATTCTCGGTTAGCCTTATCTGGTCAGTCGGCTATAAGAATAAGCCTTTAACACATGAGATGTCATTAAGAATTAAAATAACTCAAACCGTAAAATTTAATAGAAACACATAATTATCCATTAATGTAACGGAATCATTATACAAGTCCTCAAAATGACCAAAAATACATCAAGTTGGCCAAAAACTGCTACACGAATTTAGATCAGTCTTCCTGTCTAGTTAGTCCGTTCAGTTCTACTCTTTCTTGTCTGGCATAAATTCTTACTTGTTTAAAGGTAAGAAAACAACAATGGGTGAGCAGATTGCTCAGTAAGGTAATAGTAAGAGAAGACATATATAAATATAACTTCAAAATGAAATAAAAAAAAGGACTGAGTGTGAGCATTTTACATACAAAAACATAAACCATGGGCCAAAAATAAATTTATGAGAACTGAATTCCAAACTGAACTTAAGTCCAAAACTAATTTTTCTTTTTCAAAATCGGCTACATTTTATACATGCAGTTACTCGGTCATCATAGTTCAAAAACGACTACATTTTAGACCTACAACTACTCAACCATCATAGTTAAAAAATGGCTACATTTTAGGCCTGTAACTACTCAACTATTATAGTTAAAAAAAACGGTTACATTTTAGATTTGCAACTACTTAACTATCAAATATCAAAACTTAGTTTTCTTAAATCATGAGCTTCAAATAATCGAAGTTCTTAAAGAGCTTGTTTACTTTTATAAACGGCAACAATCATGCAAACGAATAAGATCTTTAAATAAGCAGACTGATATTTGTTAACAGAAACCAAATATGCGAATAACATTTTCCGTGCACATAACTTAAACTTTACCAAATCTTATTACAAGGCTGGACTTAATAAACAGAAGGAATTCTAACAATCTTTAAGTATGAACAGTGGAACAAAATCCCATATGTAGAGCATAACGAATGCACTGAACATGAAATTTTTTCATAAATATGAGAAAACAATTATCATGATATACATCACGTAGAAATATGGTGAATAAGAGCATTAGAACGATGATATCCCAAAGTATTTTAGCAAAACATAGGGTACACTTGCCTACAAATTTTCTTACTCAACCAGGCTTTGGGTTTTTTCTTCCCCTTCTTCTCCTTCGTTTCGCATCCCAGATCTTTGAACTCTTTTCTTAACTTCCAAGTCCAATATTTATAGGCAATGAGATTGGTGGGAGCAAGTAGGGGTAGGTCACCTACTTGGTATTTCTGTTTTCACTCTATTTTTCTTTTCTAGAAGATCAACGTAATAAGTGAGAGTAGGTCACCCACTCAGATTTGACCAGTCTGAACTTAATCAAAACTAGTCGTCAAGTCAAATCTGGTCAACTCACCCAACCGGTCAATGATTCATTCTTGCCATCAATCTACTCCAGTTAACTTTCTTAATCAGTCAATATTTCATTCTTGTCATCTATCTACTCCGATCATCTATCTTAACCGATCAACAATCTAGTTCTGTCATCTATCTTAACTGATTGACTATCTTAATCAGTATTTTTTCTAAGTCAACGGTCTCTTTCTAATTTTTTAAATGACTTCGATCTCTATCTAAATCTTTGATTGTTATTGTTCATTTACAAACTACGGTTTCATAGTCTTTTGGTTATCTTTCCTAATTCTGGTCAACTATTTTAATTCTGGCCAACTTATATTGGTTGGTCAACAATTCAATTTAGTCGGTCAATAATTCTTAACCGGCCGTCTACTTCATTGGTCGTTTTGCCATTAAAGCTGATCAATTAGACGTCAAATTCGGTCAATTTTTACCTCATTATCTTGACCGATTTCCATTAAGGCGGTCAACTATGCTAACTGGTCAGCTTTCTAATCTGGTTAACCATCCTAATAGATTAACGATTCCTGATTGGTTAACGTATTACCTAGACTGATTTTTCCATTGAAGCTGAGAAGTTAAGTTTTAGGAATCTGATCCTTTCAGATGGACTAATTTGGTTATTTGGCAAGATATATTAACTGTGAATACTTTCAATATT
>JAODPA010126580.1:0-45458 GCA_025585075.1 Nepenthes mirabilis
TATTATAGTGATAAATTGATATTCAAATCTATCATCCATAGGTGAGAAGCAGTATTCGATCTCGTCTATAAAATTATATGTATAATGACCTACCTACGGGTCTTGAATATTAGTGTATCGTATTTAATTATATGGAAACAAATATAACCCGGACTTTGATTATCTGCTCTGTTAGTCAGTAAGATTTACTAGCACTAAATTCCTAAGGAAATTCATATTTGTGCATGATTTGATGACATGAATGAAGTAAGACTATGATAAGATAAATATGAAAATCCTACATAAATCGATTATGTAAATTGTTATGAAATTTCATGGCATATCATTGAAATCTAATGTATTGGTCATGTCGATATATTTTTAATGTTAAGTATATATGTTTAATTATTAAGTTATACACCTTAGTTTTTGACTCACTCCTTACTTTTTTTTTTACTAATCCCTTCAAATGAAAGATACAGATACTTCTTGAACAAATATGAATGAATGATGATTATGTTCAAAGAGTCTAGAATTTGAAATTATAATATGTCTAGTGTTATGTTTAGTTTTCAGACAATTTTGAATGTTTTATATTGTAATTTAGAAATATAATAGCAGTTTATTACGTTTGTCAATCTGATATGGCTTGTAGTTGAATGTCGAATGTTGTAACATGGTTTTCGAGTAGTGGTGGATGAATTATGTTACGTTTTAGACAGTAATTAGTATATGTGCGATGTTCAGATAGCAATTTATTGGATGAATGTCAGCTTGGATTGTCGGTAGTTAAAGATGGTTTTGTGATTGTTATTGTAGCAGATTTTATACTCTGATTTTTTTATGAAAAGTATGATTCCTTACGTAAGGTCTAACATCACGATTGGGTTAGTATCTTGGCCGAAGGAGACGTGGTATGGTTTCAATTCTGTGTATAGTTTCTGTTACTTTATTTGGTCGATCGAGGTATCTACGTGCAATTCATGTCCACCTTTAATTCAATGGTTAATTAGGTTGCTAATCTAATAATTAATCAAAGGATAATTATTAATGACGAGATTGGGATTTAGGACGTGACATGACACAATACTGAAGTGCTGCTAGATGTCATTTTTACTACCACAGTAATGATGATACTAACGTTAATATTTTTAAATTAACAAACTGCGACCAACGATTCAATTTCTTCCAATCAACAAAGGGTCGGTTTAATTACTTTTAAACTATTAAGTTTAAGTTTCGATAATACTTAAATTAAATATCATTAGGGAATCAAGCTATCAGAGGATTCAAACTATCAGATTGTTTGAGCAATTAAAAACTGAACATAGAAAGGCAAACCAGCCTAGGTACTCAAACAAGTTCTCTCTCCTCTTCTGTGCAACAACCTAAAGAATACAAAAGCACCAAAAATCATCAGAAGAAGATCAAATTTCATTCGTTTAACTTTATTAATCTAAACATGTTATGATTGACAAGCCTTAAGAAAAAGATACGATTCAAAAGAAAGAAACAAATAAAAAAACCTGTGCCCCGAATGGGAAAAATAAAAACTTCTTCACAATGAAATGTTCATGCACATGAATCCACAAGATTGAATGTCACATCCCAAATCTTAGTTCAATAATTAATACTTAACTAAATAATTATTAATTAACTAATTTATCCTCTAATTAATATCCAGACATAAATTTTACATTGATATATCAGCTGACTGCAATAAGTAAATACAATATCATACACAGAACTCAAAATATGTACCACGTCTCATGTAGCTCTGACACTGATTCAACCATGATATCAAACCTTATGGAAAGAATGATGACTATCCAAACATAATTAGAGTACACAACTATAAAAATAAAATAAACGATAATATATCAGATCGAAAATTGACATTCATGACTCTACAACTGTTGCCAAATCATTTACATACATTAATCACTGTCTGACAATGTATCATAATATGTTAACTATTGTCTGAAAAACCATACTACAGTATATAATGAACTAGAGTTGCTTAGAAACTGACATAATATTTTAAAACATCCTAAAGCTATTCAGACTTAACATAATACATTAAACATTATCCTAAACCCTAAAACAATATCAAATATCCATAAAATAACAATCTAAACTCTTTATAATTGTGATGGAACAGATTTTTTTTTCTTTTTTTTTACAATCTGTCATTGATCTCTCGGAACTGACAAGAAGTTTCGGTGACCAGGCCCGGGCTGACCGTGCCTTCCAAATCACAGGATCAGAGATGCCGTCTAGAACTCATACACAAAACGGAAGTCAATCTATTAACGAAAGCATTTACATTCATTCCCATGAAGATTCATTTCCGAATACATACAGCCATGAACGTCTAATCACAAAAGTTATCAATTCTAAGAAATCATTACATTAATTGCTTCTTCCTACCGATCGTCCAAAAAGGTGCTTCTGAATCTTTACAAACCTTTCAGATAGGCTCTAATCATTCCGTCTCGTCAGATAGGAGTTCTAAATTTCAATCTGCAGTGGGAAAAAATAGAAAACAGTAAGTCGAAGCTCAACAAGGTACATACAGATTTTCTATAAAATGTTCGTGCTGTCAACAATTATAGATATATAAACAGAATATCATTTGACTGGAATCATGGAGAACACTTAGAACGGTAAAATGCAGGAAATCATGCATCATATATATCGTACGATAGTATTTGGCCGAACAAAAGCTAATCAGAAAGTCCGAACAGATAATATTTGAGTATAAAACAAGGCCGGTCACAATTTAGCTTCTTTTATTTATTGCTTAACGGAAGGGGGCTTTAATCGATGATAGATTGTGCACATCTCCTCACAATCACGGCAACACCTCCTTGTACAAAGCCCCGATGACGGTTCTCACTTTCTCCTTGTACAAAGCCCCAAGGATGGCTCTCACTTTCTCCTTGTAGAAAGCCCCGAGGACGACTATTACTACCTCCTTGTACAAAACCCTGAGGACGGCTATCACTTTGGTTATCCTCGATTATCACCTTAAGGTCCTAAGGCATGCCGGAGTATCTTGTCTCCCAAGGCTAAGGTCTGAACTTATTTGTCTTTATCAAAAACCGGTTCGTATTTTTCTTTATTCATTCTGAACGGCCATATCACAAGCCGGTTTCAAAATCGTAAAATAAGCCAGTTTCAAATTTTCAGTACAGATGCCAATTTCAAATTTTAATACAAGGCCGGTTTCAAAATTTACAATACAAATGCTGGTTTCAAAATCACGGTACAAGGCCGGTTTCGAAGTCACAGTATAAATGCTGGTTTTAAAATATGATACAAGGCCGATTTTGAATTCACAGTGCAAATACCGGTTTTAAAATTACGATACAAGGCCGGTTTCGAAATCACAGTGCAATGCCGGTTTCAAAATTACGATACAAGGTCGGTTTCAAAATTATAGTGCAATGCCAGTTTTAAAATTACGATACAAGGCCGGTTTTAAAATCACAGTGCAATATCAGTTTCAAAATTACAATACAAGGCTGATTTCAAAGTGACAGTGCAATGCCGGTTTCAAAATTACGATACAAGGCTGGTTTTAAAATTACAGAGCAAATACCGGCTTTAAAATTACAATACAAATGCCAATTTTGATTAAGGCCGATTTCAATTATTCTTAGCTGATTCTAAATTAATATGCAAGGCCAGTTTCAAATTAACATGCAAGGCCGATTTTGATAGTTACTTAAGCCGATTTCAAATTATACTATAAGACCGGTTTCAAATTATTTTACTAATGAAGGCTGGTTTCAAATTAACGTGCAAAGCCGGTTTCAATATTTGCTTAAGCCGATTTCAAATTATATTATAAGGCCGATTTCAAGTTTGGGTAATGCAAGTATCATACAAGCTGATCTACTTTTTCATTTTCATGTACTATAGTTTAAAAATGAATTTAGCAGAACGCAGAAAGCATGCATTCGAATCAGAATATAACTTATCAAACAGTAATTAAAATGGTATGCATTTAATCTAAATGGGAAGGGAAAACTAGCAATTTCGTTTAAAGCTGAAACTTTGCAAACGGAAATATAAGTGCTTAAGTATGAACTTTAAAATCGGGCACACGAACTTAAAAGAATGATCACCCGATACACTTGTAATATTATGAAGTTAAAACAGAGTATTAAGTCATGAACTTAAAAACAGGGGGGTACACTTACAATATTCTTAAAAACAGAAAGAGTAACGTCCAAAATGCACTTGCCTGACAGTCGGTCGCTCACCCTTATAGACTGAAAGCGTTCTCTTCTTCTCTACTCCTTACTGTTCTTCTTGCTGGTTGCTCATGCTAACTTCCTTAATTGAAACTGAGTATATATATAGTGGAGGGGTTAGGTGGAGTTAGTGGGGGTAAACTACCTTCCTCGTACTTCTTCTCATACGTTAGGTGGAAGTAAGTAGTTTAAGCTACTTACTTTGGTACTTCTTCTCAGACGGCCAACGAGGTGGTTCACTTCATTTAGTTAGGGTTTAGTTGGGTCCTAACTAATTAGTAAGGTTGGTCCTTATCTTTAGTTGCCATTAATTTATTCCGGTCAAGTCTTTGGTTAGTGCTCAGGGTCGGCTATCATTTCACTTCTTTTATTTAAGGTCGGTCAACCTTTCTCAAGGCCGGTCAACTCTTTCTATTCCGGACTTCAAGTAGTCCAGCCTTCTGTGGCACAAACTACTCTGGTTTTAAGTGGCATAAGGCCACTCCGGTATTGAAATACTTTATTCCGATTTTAAGTTTTCTTTTAAAGTTGGGATCTCACAATTCTCTCCTACTAAAAAAATTTTATCCTCGAAATTTAAATGGGGTAACATACCTTAGATAAACAAGTGTGGATGCTTGCATCTAATTTCTTCTTCTCGTTCCCCGATAGCTTCTTCAGGTGAGTTATTCCCCCATAGCACCTTTACTAGAGGAACCGTCTTCGTACGCAGCCTTTACTGCTTTCGGTCAAGAATTTACAGTGGCTCCTCGGTATATGATAGATCTTTGTTGATTTCCAAGGGCTCAAATTCAATCACGTGAGTAGGGTCATAGACATACTTCTGGAGCATGGATACATGGAACACGTCATATACTTCCATCAAACTTGGTGGTAGTGCTAATCTGTATGCCACTTCTTCGATTTTTTTTAAAATCTCAAAAGGGCCAACAAATCATGGCTTCAATTTTCCTTTCATTCCAAACCGTGACGTTTCTTTGGACGGCGAGACCTTTAAGAAGACAAAATCTCCTATCTCAAAGCTTAATTCTTTTGTCCTTCTATCCGCATAATTTTTCTTTCTGCTCTAAGCAACCTTCAAGTTTTCATGGATCAGTTTGATCTTCTCAGCCGTTTCTTTTACGATTTTGGGACCCAAAATCCTTTTATCTCCGGTCTCCTCCCAGTGAATTGACGACCTGTACTTCCTTCCATACAGAGCCTCGAAAGATGCCATACTGATACTAGCCTGATAACTGTTATTATAAGCAAATTCTGCCAGTGCTAGGTAAGTATCCCAAGTTCCCTTCATTTGCAATACAGAAGCCCTTAACATATCCTTAAGAATCTGAATGGTGTGCTCAGACTGGCTATCTGTTTCAGGGTGGTAAGTAGTACTGAATTTTAATGTAGTCCCCATTTTCTTATGCAAACTCTTCCAAAACTGTGAGACCAAACAGGGGTTTCTATCAGAAACAATGGAGGCAAGAATTTCATGTAGTCTCACGATCTCGTTCATATACAGTTGAGCCAATCTATCACGTGAATACGTCGTTCTGATCGCCAAGAAGTGGGCTGACTTTGTTTGTCGATCAACTATAACCCAAACGACGTCATGATTCCTAAGAGTCCTTGGTAAACCTGATACAAAATCCATGGAAATGTCCTCCCATTTCTAGCTCGGAATTGGCATCGGCTTTAATAATTCGAAAGGCTTCCTCCTCTCAGCCTTCAGTTGCTGACATACCAGGCATCTCTCAACATAAGCAATTGTATCTCTCTTCATATTCTTCCACCCGAAGGTTTTCTTCAGATCCTGATTCATTTTACTTGTCCCCGGGTGAATCGTATACAGGAACCGGTGAGCATCTTTCAAAATCTTTTCCTTCAACCCTCTATCATCCGGTACAAATAATCGGTCCTTAAACGTCAACACACCATTAGTCTTGACGTTAAAATCAGCTCAGGACTCCTTACTCAGATCACTAACAATATCCATAAGGAACGGATCATCCACCTACTTCTCTTTAATTTCACTAACTACTTTCGGTTGGATCTGAAGGTACAACATGAGTCTTCTATTACCTCTAGCATAATGTTGGATATCACATTGCTTTAGGTAATCCAACATCTCCATCTGCTTGACCTACAAGTGTGTCACATAACCCGATCGATGACTGAATGTATCTGCAACTACGTTAGCCTTTTCTGGCTTATACTGTATTTCACAGTCATAATCTTTCAAGAAATCAAGCCATCTCCTTTGTCTCATATTAAGTTCCTTTTGTGAAAATAGATATTTTAAACTTTTGTGATCGAATACACAAGGAACTTCTCACCATACAGATAATGTCTCCAAAGTTTCAAAACAAAGACAACAGCAGCAAGCTCGAGGTCATGAGTAGGATAATTCTTCTCATGCACTTTCAGTTACCTAGATCCATAAGCCATAACTCTACCGTGCTGCATTAGTACACATCCCAAGCCTACTTTAGAGGCGTCACAATACACCTCATATCCTCCTGATCCTTCTGGAATCACCAATACTGGAGCAGCAGTCAGGCGATCCTTCAGCTCCTGAAAACTCTGATCACACTCCTCAATCCATTCAAAATTGACTTCCTTTTTCAACAATCACGTTAGGGGCATAGCGATTTGCGAAAAGTTTTTTACAAACAGCCGGTAGTAACCTACAATGCCTAGAAAGCTTCTAGTCTCAGTTACAGAAGTTGGCGTACTCCAATTTGTAACATCCTCTACTTTCTTTGGATTTACAGAAATACCACCACTAGAAATCACATGACCCAAGAGCATCACTTTTTCTAGCCAGAACTCACATTTTTCTAACTTAGCATATAACTTATTCTCACATAGCACTTAGAATACTATCCGCAAATGGGTTTTGTACTCCTCATAGTCCTTAGAATAGATTAGAATGTCATCGATAAAAACTACCATAAATTTATCCAGATACTGCCTGAATACTCTATTCATTAGGTCCATGAATGCCGCAGGGGCATTTGTAAGTTCAAAGGACATAACAAAAAACTCATAGTGGCCGTATCTCATTCGGAAGGCAGTTTTAGCCACATCTTCTGGCTTAATCCTCAATTGATGATAACCAGACCTCAAATTAATCTTCGAGAACACCCAGGATCCTTACAATTGATCAAACAAATCATCAATACGTGGCAGAGGTTATTTGTTCTTGATCATGACTTTGTTTAATTCACGATAATCAACACATAGCCACAATAACCCATCTTTCTTTCTCATAAACAAAACTGGTGCTCCCCAAGGAGACACACATGGCTTAATAAAGTCTTTGTTTAACAGCTTCTATAATTGTAACCTTAATTCCTTCAACTCAGCCAGAGCCATTCTATATGGGGTCTTAGAAACTGGGCCGACACTGGGATAGATAGAAATCTCAAACTCAATCTCCCGATGTAGGGGCAATCCAGGCAACTCCTTTGGATATACAGCCTCAAAATCACATACGACGTGGATATCCTTAGCCGGCACCTCATGACTCTCAACGGTGCAGACATATGCCAAGTAAACTTTACATCCACTTTTTCTAGATGTTTAGCATATAAAGCTGAGATCATTACCGGCATCTCCTTTTTCTTGATACCTTGGAAGAAAAAGGTTTTCTTCCCAGGGATACTAAAATAAACCTTCTTCCTAAGACAATCAATGGTGGCATAGTTCTCAACCAGCCAATCCATCCCTAGGATCACGTCGAAACTTCCCATGTTTAGTAACACTAAATCCACAACCAAACATCTCCCGTCTATTTCTATCATGCATCCAAGACATATAATATCAGTGGCTGTGGGGAATCCAGTAGGGATACATATTGACAATTCATAATTTAATATGTAAGGAGCAGTAACAATATGACACGCAAACTGTGGAGAAACAAAAGAGTTGGTAGACCCGGAGTCAAACAAGATAGATGCAGGAATGCCACAAATAGGAAGAGTACCTTCCACGACATTTGGCGATACCTCTAGCTCCTGAATAGCCACTGCAAAGGTCTTAGCCGAAACGGTAGGCTTTCTCTCTTCTAGTTTTGGACAATCTTTGATCAACTGGTCATGCTGTCCGCATCTGAAATAAGCTCCTATGCCCGGCGGCACGCTTACCCCGGATGTATCTTTCCACAGGACGAGCAGTGTGTAACCAAAGTCCTAGAATCAGCTATTGACTGAGTCGGCGCAACACTCTTTCCCTTCTCAGTCGTTCTCATCTTTTTGGATGACCCAAAAGATCCCCCAGCAGATCCGCCACTAACACCTACCTGGTTAGCTACCCTCTTCACGTAGAATTTCTCTATCTCCACCTCTTATTCGTAAAGGACAGCCCGGTCTAATATATCAACATATGTCTCAAGCTTTAATGCGGTTAGCTGTTTCCGAATATCATCCCGCAACCCTCGCTGAAACTTCTTTGCCTTCCTTAATTTGTCTTCCATATAGAAAGGTGAGAATCAGGACAGTTCGGTGAACTTAGCATCATACTCTGTCACCGTCATGCTCCCTTGTCTTAGTCTCACAAGCTCCATCTCCTTTTGGTCCCGGAGATTGGATGAAAAGTATTTCTTTAGAAAAGCTTCCTCGAACGTATCCCAAGTGATCATCCCGTTGGGCATTCCTAGTGCCCTCTTCCTCATGTCCCACCAACTGTCTGCTTCGCCCTCTAATTTATACACGGCGAAGGTGACCTTCTCCTGGTCCGTACACTCAATTATTGTAAATATTTTTTTCATCCTCTTAAGCCATCTATCAGCTTCTGCTGGATTGGGTTTTTCCAAAAAGCCCAGCGCCCACGCCGCCGTGAATCGATCATACGTGGTTGGAGCTAGGATAGTCGGAGCTGGCTCAGTCGTAGGAACTAGAGCCATGTGCCTATGCTCAATGGATTCTACCACGATGGTCATTCTTTCCAATAAGTCTATGTAAGCGACCTCCCGGTCATAAGGCGTACTACGACCATTTCTTCTTCCTCTTCCACTAGCCATCCTAAAATCAAGACAGGCACAATGTTAAGAACTCAGAAAAATGGAGTACCCTCCAATCCCAATAAGGTTGTACTTAGTCCAGAAGCCAAGTTTCCTAAGGACTCTAATTGCCTAAGTTATCATTGGCCTACTTCTTTTAGAGATTTAGTATGAAGATTCAAACCTATGCTTCCGTATCTGGATTGATTAATTTCTAAGGCATCTTATTTCTCTAATACCAATTGTGATGGAACGAATTTTTTTTAATCCGCCATCGATCTCCCAGAACTGACACCAAGTTTCAGTGGCCAGGCCCGGGCCAATCGTGCCTTCCAAATCACAGGATCACAGATGTCATCTAGGATTCATACACAAAGCGGAAGTCAATCTATTAATGGAAGCATTTACATTCATTCCCATGAAGATTCATTTCCGAATACATATAGCCATGAACATCAAATCACAAAAGTTATCGATTCTAACAATCATTACATTAATTGCTTCTTCCTGCCGATCGACCAAAAAGGTGCTTCTAAATCCTTACAAACCCTTCAGATAGACTCTAATCACCCCGTCTCGTCAGGTACGAGTTCTAAATTTTTATCTGAAGGGGGGGGGAAATAGAAAACAGTGAGTCGGAGCTCAACAAGGTACATGTAGATTTTTCATGAAATGTTCGTACTGTCAATAGTTACAGATACATATACAGAATATCATTTGGCTGGAATTATGCAGAACACTTAGAACTGTAAAATGCAGTAAATCATGCATCATATATATCGTACGGTAGTATTTGGCCAAATAAAAGCTAATCAGAAAGTCCAAACAAATAATGTTTAAGCATAAAATAAGGCCGGTCACATTTTAGCTTCTTTTATTTATTGCTTAATGGAAGGGGGCTTCAATCGAGGATAGATTGTGCACATCTCCTCACAATCACGGCAATACCTCCTTGTACAAAGCCCCGAGGACAGCACTCACTTCCTCCTTGTACAAAGCCCTGAGGACGGCTCTCACTTCCTCCTTATACAAAGTCCCGAGGATGGCTATCACTACCTCCTTGTACAAAGCCCCGAGGACGGCTCTCACTTTGGTTATCCTCAATTATCACCTTAAGGTCCTAAGGCATGCCGGAGTACCCTGTCTTCTAAGGCTAAAATCTAAACTTATTTGTCTTTATCATAAAACTGGTTCCTATTTTTCTTTATTCATTCCGGATGGCCATATCACAAGCCAGTTTCAAAATCACATAATAAGCGGTTTTAAATTTTCAGTGCAGATGTCGATTTCAAATTTTAATACAAAGTCAGTTTTAAAATTTAAGATGCAAATGCCGGTTTCAAAATCATGGTACAAGGTCGGTTTCGAAATCACAGTGCAAAGGCCGATTTCAAAATACGATACAAGGCCGGTTCGAATTCACACTGCAAATGTCAATTTTAAAATTACAATACAATGCTGGTTTCAAAATCACAGTGCAATGTCAATTTTAAAATTAAGATACAAGGCCGATTTCAAAATGACAGTGTAATGCCGGTTTCAAAATTACGATACAAGGCTGGTTTTGAAATCATAGTGCAATGCCGGTTTTAAAATTACGATACAAGGCTGATTTCAAAATAATAGTGTAATGCCGGTTTCAAAATTACGATATAATTCCGGTTTCGAAATTACAGAGTAAATTCCGGTTTCAAAATTACAATACAAATGCCGGTGTCAATTAAGGCCGATTTCAATTATTCTTGGCCGGTTCCAAATTAATATGCAAGGCCGATTTCAAATTAACGTGTAAGACCGATTTTGATAGTTACTTAAACCGATTTCAAATTATACTATAAGGCCGGTTTCAAATTATTTTACTAATCAAGGCCGGTTTCAAATTAACATGCAAAGCCAGTTTTGATATTTACTTAAGCCGATTTTAAATTATATTATAAGGTCGGTTTCAAGTTTCGGTAATGCAAGTATCATATAAGTTGGTCTACTTTTTCATTTTCATGTACTCTAGTTTAAAAATGAGTTTAGTAGAAGGCAGAAAGCATGGATTCGAATCAGAATACATCTTATCAAATAGTAATTAAAACGGTATGCATTTAATCTAAATGGGATGGGAAAACTGGCAGTTTCATTTAAAGTTGGAACTTTGGGGACGGAAATATAAGTGCTTAAGCATGAACTTTAAAATCTGGGCACACAAACTTAAAAGAATGATCGTCCGATGCACTTGTAATATTCTAAAGTTAAAACAGAGTGTTAAGTCATGAACTTAAAAATAAGGGGGTACACTTGCAATATTCTTAAAAACAGAAAGAATAACGTTTGAAGTACACTTGCGTGACAGTCATTCGCCCACCCTTACAGATTGGAAGTGTTATCTCCTTCTCTACTCCTTACTGTTCTTCTTGCTGGTTGCTCGTGCCAGCTTCCTTAATCGAAGCTAAGTATATATAGAGGAGGGGTTAGGTGGAGTAAGTGGGGTAAGCTACCTTTCTCGTACTTCTTCTCAGATGTTAGGTGGGAGTAAGTAGTCTAGGCTACTTACTTTGGTACTTCTTCTCAGATGGCTAACGAGGTGGTTCACTTACTTCATTTAGTTGGGGTCTAATTGGGTCCTAACTAATTAGCAAGGTTGATCCTTGTCTTTGGTTGCCATTAATTTATTCCGGTCAAGTCTTTGGTCTGTGCTCAGGGTCAGCCATCGTTTCACTTCTTTTATTCAAGGTTAGTCAACTTTTCTCAAGGCCGGTCAACTCTTTCTATTCCGAACTTCAAGCAGTTCGGCCTTCTGTGGCACAAACTACTCCGATTTTAAGTGGCATAAGGCCACTCTGGTATTGAAATACTTTATTCCGAATTTAAGTTTTCTTTTAAAGTTGGGATCTCACAATAACTGCTCAATCCTTCATTCCTGTTTATTTAAAAAGAATCCATACATCTCATTTGAAGGGTTTAGTAAAACATAGCAAGGCATATAATACAACAAAGAAGTACATATCATTGCATTAAAAATACATCAGAAGGACTATATTCTTGATCAGCTATCATGACATGGAATTTTCATAAAACATGTACAGGAAATTCAGTTTATACATTTTTAGAATTCCTATCATGTTCTTTCTCGATTTAAAGCATCAAATCATACTTAATTCTAATTTTTCTTAATGATCCGGGCCAGTAAATCTTATCGACTAAAATAGCAGACAATCGAAACCTGAGTTGTGTATACTCCCACACAACTAAGTGCACATGCTACTATTCAAGACCCATAGGTAGACCGTCAGATATATAACCATATAAATAAGGCCAAATACTGCTTCTCACCTAGGGATAATAGGTTTAGATATCGATATACCACTAAAATATTCAAAGGCATGCTATAATATACTATCCGCTGAAATTAACCATAGTCCAACACAATTCTTAGAAAAACTCTACACTTTTATTCATAATTCTTAATTTTCTCACTCTTGAGAAAATGATCTTAATTTTTAGCTTAATTATAAAATTTACCTTCAAAATTTTATAAATTCATAACATGTGAGACTTATTCTTTCTATAGAAATCAAGTTATGATCAATTTTAAACACATGAAATGTTAAATTAATATATAAAGAAGAAAAATCTAGAAATGCAGAAATTCAACAAATTCCAACTTATTTAACAACCATACAGAGAATCTACATGAATTTTCAAAACATATATAACATATATTTAACATTTTCTAAATATGAAAGAAGGTTCTTCATGAAATTAAGCATGCATGAACTTAATATTATATTTTTAGTACATGCATAAGAGTTAAAATGAAGAAAATAGCATGCATATGCAGTGTATGAGTACTTGATAACAACATAAAGAGAATTTTACATGTATGGTAAACATAAACATTACACTTCAAATTCATATCATGCATGAGCATTTGAACTAGTAAATGCTCAAAGAATTTAAAAAGATCAGTAACAATAGAAGGAGAAACTTAAAATACACTTGCCTTAGCTCCAATTTACCAATGTTCAAGCTTGGCCTTCTCACTCCTCAATTTGGATCAAATTAATTTCAAGTTCTTTGACCTTCTCTCTCCTCCTCTCTCTCTCTTCTCCTCATCTGCTTCTTTCTCTACTCACAAGCTGCTCTGAAAAATGACAGAAAATGAGCTGAAGGGTCCCTTATATGCTGTGTGGTGCTCGAGTGCCATTTAGGTACAAGTCAAGCACCACAATTTTGGACAACAACAACCGAGCGTTGCTCGGGCATGCCTTGAGCGTGTAGCTGTTGCCAACAACCACTCAAGCATCCCTCCAGTGCATATCGAGCGTGAATATTTTATCAATGAGCGCTCGTGTGTTGATCAGGCATCCCTCAGGTGTTGACCCCATACCGCTTAGGCGTGGGTCAAGCCTCCATCAGGTGCCGACTCATACGATCCAATTTTGACTATTTAACCCAAATTTTCACATCCATTGACCTTAATTTAAATTATATTAGCTTAATCAAACAAGGTTATCAGAAATTAATGACTTGGACCTTATATTTCTCCCCTCCTTATCAGAAGTTGGTTCTTAAAATTTTACCAAAATTATACGTACCTTAATAGGGAAATAAGTGTGAATATTTCTCCCAGGTCTCGTCTTCTATTTTCCACGTGGCCTCTTTAAATGAATGATTTTTCCATAAGACCTTCACTAATAGAATAACCTTCATCTGAAGCATTTGATCTCTTCTACCCAAGATCTAAATTGGTTCCTCAACATATGTCAAGTCTTCATTAATCCTCAACAGCTCATATTCAATGATGTGTATCGGATCATACACATATTTCTGTAATATTGACATGTGAAATACATTATACACTTCTCCCAAATTCAGTGGTAAAACTAATCTATAGGCCACTTCACCAATCTTCTTCAAAATCTTAAACCGTCCAATAAACCTCAATTTTTATTCTCTCTAACTTTGAGATTATCTTTGATAGAAATATCTTTAAAAATACACAATCTTCGATCTCAAAATTCATCTTCGGTCTCCTCATATCTGCATAACTCTTTTGACGACTTTGCATAACTTTTAACCTTTTATGGGTCAACCGAATTTGATCGGATGTCTCTTGTATCACCTCGGGTACCAAAAGTGTGAGGCCCTAGAACCAAAAACGTGAAAATTAGAAGTAATTAGAATGATGACGATTATTAAGAGACCAAACTTATAGTGAAAAATGATATTTGAAAGTAAAAAGTTGAAAAATATCCGAGATCAGCAAGCAGCCTTGTGACGCCTGCTGTGCGCCCGAGGCGCTGCAGTGAGAGCAAAATCCAGTAGCTGCCCCGCTCGCTGCGGGCCCGCTGGCCGCTCGAGCGCAAAAAACAGAATGTAGCCCGCTCGCCGCTGGCTAGCTGGCCGCTCAAGGGCGAAAACAGAATACGGCCCGCTCACTGAGCGCTCGAGGCACGCTCGACCGCGGCCCCGACTTTTACATAGTAGCGAACGCATTGAGTCGCTGATCAGGTTATGTGGCACGCCTCTAGGTTAAACAGATGGAGATGTTGGATTATTTGAAGTAGTGCGATATCCAACGCTATGCCAAAGGTGATAGGATGCTCCTGTCATACTTTCAGATTCAACTAGAGGTAGTTAGCAAAGTTAAAGAGAAGCAGGTGAATGATCCGTTCCTCATAGATATTATTGGTGATTTGAGTAAAGAGTCTCGAGCTAATTTTAACATCAGGGCTGATGGTGTGTTGAGGTTTAGAGATTGATTATGTGTACGGGATGATAAAGGGTTGAAGGAGAAGATTTTGAAGGAGGCTCACCGGTCTCGATATACAATCCACCTGGGGACGAATAAAATGTATCAGGATCTGAAGAAAACCTTCTGGTGGAAAAATATGAAGAGAGATATCTTGGCTTACGTGGAGAAGTGCCTGGTATGTCAGCAACTGAAGGTTGAAAGGAGGAAGCCTTCTGGACTGTTACAGCCAATGCCCATCCTGAGCTAGAAATGGGAGGACATTGCTATGGACTTTGTATCGGGTTTGTCAAGAATTCTTAGGAATCATGACGCCATATGGGTTATAGTTGATCGGCTGACGAAATCAGCCCACTTCTTGGCGATCAGAATGACCTATTCGCGTGATAGGTTGGCTCAGTTGTATGTAAATGAGATCGTGTGGCTTCATGGAGTTCCTGCCTCCATTGTATTTGATAGAGATCCATGTTTTGTCTCGAGGTTTTAGGAGAGCTTGCATAAGGAGTTGGGGACATAGTTGAAGTTAAGTACTGCGTATCACCCCCAGACCGATGGCCAATCTAAGCGTACCATTCAGATTCTTGAGGATATGTTGAGGGCCTCTGTTTTGGAGATGAAAGGAACTTGGAAAACTTATCTGACACTAGCTAAATTCGCTTATAATAACAGCTACCAAGCTAGTATTGGCATGGCACATTTTGAGGCGTTCTGTGGGAGAAAGTATAGGTCGCCGATTCACTGGGAAGTGACTTGAGACAAAAGGATTTTAGGCCCGGAGATTGTGAAAGAGACAGTAGAGAAGATTAAGGTGATTTACGATAATTTGAAGGTTGCTCAGAGTTGACAGAAAAGTTATGCGGACAAACGAAGGATAGAATTGAGTTTCAAAGTAGCAGATCTTGTGTTTCTAAAGGTCGCACTATCCAAGGGCACGTTCCGGTTTGGAGTGAAGGGAAACTGAAGCCCCGGTTCATTGGTTCTTTTAAGATTTTGGAAAGGATCGGGGAGGTAGCCTATAGGTTGGCGTTACCACCTAATCTGACGGGCGTACATGATGTGTTTCATATATCGATACTTCAAAAGTACGTCCATGATCCAGCACATGTGATTGACTACGGGTCTTTGTCTATTGACAAAGATTTGTCCTACATTGAGGAACCACTGCAAATTATAGACCGAAAGGATTAGAAGTTGCGAACGAAGACCATCCCCCTAGTGAAAGTGCTTTGGACAAATTATTCATCGGAGGAGGCCACTTGGGAAGGCGAAGAAGAGATTCGAAGCAAGTATCCCCACTTATTCTCTTAAGGTATGTAGTTTATTTAATTTCAAGGACGAAATTTCTTTAAGTGGGGGAGGGTGTGAGCCCCCAGAACCGAAAACGTGAAAATTGGAAGTAATTAGAACGATGAGTATTATTAAGAGACCAAACTTATAGTGAAAAATGATATTTGAAAGTAAAAAGTTGGAAAATATCCGAGATCAGCAAGCAGCCTTGTGGCACCTGCTGTGCGCCCGAGGCGCTGCAGCGAGCGTAAAATCCAGTAGCTGCCCCACTCGGCACGCGCCTGCTGGCCGCTTGAGCATGAAAAACAGAATGTAGCCCGCTCGCCACTGGCCAGTTGGCCACTCGACGGTGAAAAACAAAATACGACCCGCTCGCTAACTGCTCGAGGCGCGCTCGAGCGTGGCCCCGACTTTTACCCGTGTTCTGATTTTGTTCATTTATAAATAGAAGGGGAAAAGGAAAGTGGGAGAGAAAGAGAAGAGGCACGAACGGAGGAGAGGAAGAACAGAAGGAGAAAGAGGAGAATCGCTTGTTCCAATCCACTCTCGCTGAAAATAACGGTAGATCGGGCCAAGGCAAGTGTACTTCGGATGTTATTTTTCGTTTTCATCGTTTCTTCTTGCTTTAAAGTTGATAAAGATGCTTTAAAATGATGTTGATGCATGTTTAAAGTAAATGAAGCATGTTTCCTTGGATTATTCGGTTAGATTTTATGTTTATCCATATTTATTGCAAGTTTTGGCTTCGATTTCATGTACATGCATGTAAATGTTGTCCGACTTGCTTCCAAAAATATGTGATGAAACCCTAGCTCGAAAATATTGTGAAGCTTGAGTAAATTACATGATTTAATGTATATGCATGGATTTATGGCATTTATTTCATAAATAAGTACATGTACAGAGATCGATTTGAGTCCGAAGACTTTGGCGAAGCGCTATGTACGAAAATGAAGGGGTTTTAGTAATTTTTAACCAAAGCTCCAGTTATATAAAAGTTAATTGATATTAAAGAGAAGCTCCCTGTATGATTTGTTTCTAAAAATTTATATGGACTTGTACCGATAAAAATTTCATGCACCGTTGAAGTAAAACTGAAGGAGTTTTAGCTCGTTACCATATGTTCTGAAGTTAACTGAAAGAAAATTTGTGAAACTATGATTGTGAAAAAGGGATTTTAATAAAAAGGTTATTTTTGTTACTGTTATTTAAGACCCGGGACTGACTACAGTCCGGATAGGTTCTCTGGCATGCCTTAAAACTTATCGGTGGTAATCGAGGATAACTCTATTCATAGAGTTATTCGTGGTCCGCCCTTCCTCGGGGCATTACGGTCAGGAGGATTTACGGTTACCGGCCTACCTTCAGGTGGCATACCATACCGATCCCGTGAGATGGGATATTACAGTTATAGGCCTTGGATTGTGTTGAGTGAATATAATCTATCTTCAATTATTCGCCCCTCAGCTAGTAGGGTATACTGGCAGGGTCTGTTACCGATAATGTTATGTTACCGTTTACTGTACCGATTATCGATTATAGAGTACCGTTTACCGTTTATCGTCTATCGAGTATCATTACTATTTACAGTTTACCGAATACTGAACACCGAGTGTTGCTTACCGTTTTCTGTTTGCTAATTAACGTTTACTGATTACTGTTTACCGACTACTAATTTCTGATACTGAAGCTTAATACCGTTAAAGTATGTTTTCTCTATGTTCTGGATTTTATTCTGATTTACTGTTCTATTTATGCATAGCTACACGGCTGTTCTACATCACTATTTTACTGCTCATGTGCATGTACCTTACTGGACCCCGGGTCACTATTTTATTATTTTTCCCCTTCAGATGAGACAATAGAGTTAGTACCTGATAAGAAAGAGTGATCAAGAGAAACTTTCTGAAGACTTTTGAGGACCTATGGCATTTGGAGCTATTTTTGGGAGAGCCTGTTGACGTAAAGACTTATCTGATCATGTGATTTTGTATACTGATCTTGTATTTATGGATGTTCATAGACATGTGAATTTTGTATATAATGCATGATGTATGAGATAGTAAAAAGGAAAAACTATACTTCTATAGGTTATTAGTTTAGCTTCCGCTCTAAACTTTTGGATATATTGTACAGGTTCTAGACGGTATCTCGTTATTGAACTGTTAGTGTAACTAACGCTTTTATAGATTTATGCCATAGATGGCACAAGTGATCCTGTATATGTTTGTTGTAGGAAGAATTGTGAATGATTGTTAGTTGTGTGCTTATAAGTTATCTTGTTCCTGTCTTGACGGAAGCTTTTGAAAAAAATTCCGTTCCATCACATTTGGTATCAGAGAGTTGAAATGCCTTAGGAATTGATTGACCGAAAAGAGGAAGCATAGGATTGAATCTCTGAATAGAATTCCTGTAGGAATAAGTTAAGAAAGATAAGGCAACTAAGACCCTTAAGAGATTGGTTATTAGACTAGGCTGAAAATTTCTTAAAACTGTTGAATGTTTCTTCCTCATTCCATTGGATCCTTGTCCTTAAAGCCTTATGTTTGCCTTGATTATAGGATGGCAAGTAAAAGAGGTAGAAGGAATGACCGCGGTGGTGCTAGCATGCCCTATGATAGAGTGGCCGCTTATGTTGACCTATTAGAGAGGATGACCAATGTAGTAGAATCTGTCAAGCAAAAGCACATGGCTCCGATTCCTGCACCTGAGCCAGCTCCGACACTTCTTGGTCCTACGACATATGATAGATTCACAGCTGAACGAGCACCAAGCTTCCTAGGAAAGCCTGATCCGGCTGAAGCAGACGTATGGTTGAAAAGGATGAAGAAGATATTCGCGGTGCTTGGCTATACCGACAGAGAAAAGGTCACCTTTGCGGCGTACAAGCTGGAAGGTGAAGCTGATAGTTGGTGGGATATGCAGAAAAGGGCGATGGGAGTGTCTAATAAAGCCATTACCTGGGAGATGTTTGAGGATACATTTCTGGAAAAGTACTTCCCATCCAATCTCCGAGATCAGAAGGAGCAAGAATTTATGAGATTGAAACAAGGGAATATGACGGTCAAAGAGTATGATGCCAAGTTCACGGAGTTGTCCCGTTTTGCACCTTTCTACGTAGAGGATTAGTAGAGGAAAGCGAAGAATTTCCTACAATGGCTACGGGATGACATTAGAAAGTTGTTGTCTATTTCAAAGCTCCAAACTTATGCCGAGATCCTGGATTGAGTAGTGATTTATGAAAAGGAGGCGAAAACAGAGAGATTTTACGCAAAAAGGACCACCAGCCGAGCGGGAGTAAGTACCGGATCAGCTGCTGGGTCTTTTGGACCGTCCAAGAAAACTAGAGCGATTGACAAGGGAAAGAGTATTGTACCGGCTCGGTCAGTAACCAGTACTAGAGCGTCGGCTGATTACTGTACCTTCTGTGGAAGAAAACATCCGGGATAAGCATGTCGTAAGATGTCGGGAGCGTGTTTCAGATGTGGGCAGCATGGCCACATTATCAGGGACTGTCCGCTACCTCCGAGGTTGGAAGGAAAGAAGCCTACTGTCTCGGCAAAGGCCTTCGCGGTGGCTGTTCAAAATCTGGAGGCATCTCCGAATGTTATGGAAGGTACCCTTTCTATTTGTGGAGTTTCTATATCCATATTATTTGACTCGGGGTTTACCCATTCCTTTATTTTCCTGCGATTTACATGCTGTATTGTATCTGCCCCGTGAATTTTGGATTGTGAATTATCTGTGTGTACTCCCACCGGATCTTCTGTGATTACGGATGTTATATATCCGGAATGTATAGTTGAGGTGAATGGGAGCCGTTTGGTTGTGGACTTAGTGCTATTGAATATGGGTGATTTTGACGTGATCCTAAGAATGGACTGGCTGGCTAAATACCATGCCAGTATTGACTATTTTCTGAAGCGAGTTTATTTTAATATTTCTAAAATGGAGCCCTTTTTCTTTCACGGCATTAAGAAAAAGGGGGTGCCTGTGTTGATCTCTACTTTACATGCTAAGCATTTGATAAAAAGTGGATGTAGAGCTTACTTGGCATATGCCTACACTACTGAAAGTCATAGTGTGCCGGCTAAGGACATCTTGGTTGTTTGTGACTTTGAGGATGTATTTTCAGAGGAGTTATCTGGATTGCCTCCACACCGGGAGATTGAGTTTGAGATTGTTATTGTTCCTGGTGTTAGTCCAGTTTCTAAATCCCCCTATCGTATGGCTCCGGCTGAATTGAAGGAGTTGAAGTTACAATTACAGGAACTATTAGACAAGGGTTTTATCAGACTGAGTGTATCTCCTTGGGGTGTACCGGTGTTGTTCGTAAGGAAGAAAGATGGGTCTTTGAGGTTGTGTATTGACTATCGTGAGTTGAATAAGATCACGATTAAAAATAAATACCCTCTACTGCGCATTGATGATTTATTTGATCAGTTGCAAGGATCTCGAGTATTTTTAAAGATTGATTTGAGGTTCGGTTATTACCAATTGAGGATCAAGCCGGAGGATGTGGCAAACAGCTTTTCGGACACGTTATGGCCACTATGAGTTTCTTGTTATGCCTTTCGGTCTCACAAATGCTCCAGCTGCTTTTATGAATTTGATGAATAGTGTTTTCAAGCCGTACTTGGATAAATTTGTAGTGGTATTCATTGATGATATCTTGATTTATTCAAAGGATCATGAGGAGCACAAAATTCATTTGAGGAAGGTACTTCAAGTACTCCGCAAGGAAAAATTATATGCCAAGCTAAGTAAGTGTGAGTTCTGGCTTGAGAAGGTGATGTTTTTAGGGCATGTGATTTCTGATGGTGGCATTTCTGTGGATCCTAAGAAAATAGAGGCTGTTACAAATTGGAGTAGACTGGCTTATGTGACCGAGGTTAGGAGCTTTCTGGGTATTGCGGGATATTACAGGCATTTTGTAGAGAATTTCTTGCAGATTGCTATGCCTCTGACTCGGTTGCTGAAGAAAGAGGCTAAGTTTGTGTGGATAAAGGAGTGTGATCTGAGCTTCCAGGAGCTGAAGGATCTTTTGACCACCGCTCTGGTGCTAATCATCCCAGAGGGTTCAAGAGGCTTTGAGGTGTATTGTGATGCCTCTAAAGCGGGTCTAGGGTGTGTGTTGATGTAGCACGGTAAAGTCGTGGCTTATGGATCTAGGCAATTGAAGGTGCATGAGAAAAATCACCCTACTCATGACCTCGAGCTTGCTGCGGTAATCTTTGCATTCAAAATTTGGAGATATTATCTATATGGTGAGAGGTTCCTTGTATTTTTAAACCACAAAAGTTTGAAGTACCTATTTTCGCAAAATGAACTCAACATGAGGCAAAGGAGATGGCTCGATTTTCTGAAGGATTATGATTGCGAGATACAGTACAAGCCGAGGAAAGCCAATATAGTAGTAGACGCATTCAGTCGTCGATCGGGTTATGTGGCGTACCTGCAGGTCAAATAGATGGAGATGTTGGATTAGTTAAAATAGTGCGATACCCAACGCTATGCAAAGGTGATAGGATGCTCCTATCATACTTTTAGATTCAACTAAAGGTAGTTAGTGAAGTAAAAGAGAAGCAGGTGAATGATATGCTCCTCATGGATATTGTTGGTGATTTGAGTAAAGAGTCTCGAGCTGATTTTAACATCCGGACTGATGGTGTGTTGAGGTTTAGAGATCGATTATGTGTACCGGATGATAAAGGGTTGAAGGAAAAAATTTTGAAGGAGGCTCACCGGTCTTAGTATACAATTCACCCGGGGATGAATAAAATGTATCAGGATCTGAAGAAAACCTTCTGGTGGA
The DNA here is from genome assembly GCA_025585075.1 of Nepenthes mirabilis. Lineage (NCBI taxonomy): Eukaryota > Viridiplantae > Streptophyta > Magnoliopsida > Caryophyllales > Nepenthaceae > Nepenthes > Nepenthes mirabilis. The sequence continues at coordinate 22,071 of JAODPA010126580.1, forward strand.
GAAATATGAAGAGAGATATCATGGCTTACGTGGAGAAGTGCCTAGTATGTCAGCAACTGAAGGCTGAAATGAGGAAGCCTTCTTGACTGTTACAACCAATGTCCATCCCGAGCTTGAAATGGGAGGACATTGCTATGGACTTTGTATCGGGCGTGCCAAGAACTCCTAAGAATCATGACGCCGTGTGGGTTATAGTTGATCGGCTGACGAAATCAGTCCACTTCTTGGCGATCAGAATGACCTATTCGCGTGATAGGTTGGCTCAATTGTATGTAAATGAGATCGTGAGGCTTCATGAGTTCCTGCCTCCATTGTGTCTGATAGAGATCCATGTTTTGTCTCGAGATTTTGGGAGAGCTTGCATAAGGAGTTGGGGATAGAGTTGAAGTTCAGTACTGCATATCACCCCCAGACCGATGGCCAATCTGAGCGTACCATTCAGATTCTTGAGGATATATTGAGGGCCTCTGTTTTGGAGATGAAAGGAACTTGGGCTACTTATCTGGTACAAGCTGAATTCGTTTATAATAACAGCTACCAAGCTAGTATCGGCATGGCACCTTTTGGGGCGTTATATGTGAGAAAGTGTAGGTCGCCGATTTGTTGGAAGGAGACTAGAGACAAAAGAATTTTAGGCCCGAAGATTGTGAAAGAGACAACAGAGAAGATTAAGGTGATTTACGATAATTTGAAGGTTGCTCAGAGCCGACAAAAAAGTTATGTGGATAAGCGAAGGATAGAATTGAGTTTCAAAGTAGGAGATCTTGTGTTTCTAAAGGTCTCACCATCCAAGGGCACGTTTCGGTTTGGAGTGAAGGGGAAACTGAATCCCCGGTTCATTGGTCCTTTCGAGATTTTGGAAAGGATCGGGGAGGTAGCCTATAGGTTGGCGTTACCACCTAATCTGATGAGCGTACATGATGTGTTTCATGTATCAATGCTTCGAAAGTACGTCCATAATCTAGCGCATGTGATTGACTATGGGTCTTTGTCTATTGACAAAGATTTGTCCTACATTGAGGAACCACTGCAAATCATAGACCGAAAGGATCAGAGGTTGCGAACGAAAACCATCCCCTGGTGAAAGTGCTCTGGAGAAATCATTCACCGGAGGAGGCCACTTGGGAAGGCGAAGAAGCGATCCGAAGCAAGTATCCCCACTTATTCTCTTGAGGTATGTAGTTTATTTAATTTCGAGGACGAAATTTCTTTAAGTGGAGGAGGGTGTGAGGCCCCAGAACCGAAAATGTGAAAATTGGAAGTAATTAGAACGATGAGTATTATTAAGAGGCCAAACTTATAGTAAAAAATGATATTTGAAAGTAAAAAGTTGAAAAATATCTGAGATCAGCAAGCAGCCTTGTGGCGCCTGCTGTGCGCCCGAGGCGCTGCAGCGAGCGTAAAATCCAGTAGCTGCCCCGCTCGCCGAGCGCCTGCTTGCCGCTCGAACACGAAAAACAGAATGTAGCTCGCTCGCCGCTGGGCAGCTGGCCGGTCGACGATGAAAAACAGAATACGGTCCGCTCGCTGAGCGCTCAAGGCGCGCTCGAGCGTGGCCCCGACTTTTACCCGTGTTCTGATTTTGTTTATTTATAAATAGAAGGGGAAAAAGAAAGTGGGAGAGAAAGAGAAGAGGCACGAACGAAGGAGAGGAAGAACAGAAGGGGAAAGAGGAGAATCGCTTGTTTAAATCCACTCTCAGTGAAAATAACAGTAGATCGGGCCGAGGCAAGTGTACTTCGGACGTTATTTTTCGTTTTCACCGTTTCTTCTTACTTTAAAGTTGATAAAGATACTTTAAAATGATGTTGATGCATGTTTAAAGTAAATGAAGCATGTTTCCTTTGATTATTCGGTTAGATTTTATGTTTATCCATATTTATTGCAAGTTTTGGCTTCGATTTCATGTACATGCGTGTAAATATTGTTCGATTTGCTTCCAAAAATATGTGATGAAACCCTAGCTCGAAAATATTGTGAAACTTGAGTAAATTACATGATTTAATGTATATGCATGGATTTATAGCATTTATTTCATGAATAAGCACATGTATAGAGATCGATTTGAGTCCGAAGACTTTGGCGAAGCGCTACGTACGAAAATGAAGGGGTTTTAGTAATTTTTAACCAAAGCTCCAGTTATATAAAAGTTAATTGATATTGAAGAGAAGCTCCCTGTATGATTTGTTTCTGAAAATTTATACGGACTTGTACCGATGAAAATTTCATGCACCGTTGAAGTAAAATTGAGGGAGTTTTAGCTCGTTACCGTATGTTCTGAAGTTAACTGAAAGGAAATTTGTGAAACTATGATTGTGAAAGAGGGTTTTTAATAAAAAGGTTATTTCCGTTACTGTTATTTACGACCCGGGATGACTACAGTGCGGATCGGTTCTCCGATATGCCTTAAGACTTTTTGGTGGTAATAGAGGATAACTCTATCCATGGAGTTATTTGTGGTACGCCCTTCCTCGGGCGTTACGGTCAGGAGGATTTACCGTTATCGGCCTACCTTCGGGTGGCATACCGTACCGATCCTGTGAGATGGGATATTACAGTTACAGGCTTTAAATTGTGTGGAGTGAATACAATCTATCCTCGATTATTCGCCCCCTCAGCTAGTAGGGTATACTGGCAGGGTTTGTTACTGATAATGTTATGTTACCGTTTACTATACTGATTACCGTTTATTGAGTACCGTTTACCGTCTACCGAGTATCGATTACTGTTTACAGTTTACCGAATACTGAACACCGACTACTGCTTACCGTTTTCTGTTTGCTAATTAACGTTTACTGATTACTGTTTACCGACTACTGATTTCTGATACTGAAGCTTAATACCGTTAAAGTTTGTTTTCTCTATGTTCTGGATTTTATTCTGGTTAACTGTTCAGTTTATGCATAGCTACACGGCCATTATGCATCACTGTTTTACTGCTCATGTGCATGTACTTTACTGGGCCCCGGTTCATTATTTTATTATTTTTTCCCCTCCAGATGAGACAGTAGAGTTAGTGCTTGACGAGAAAGAGTGATCAAGAGAAAAGTTTTGAAGACTTTTGAGGACCTGTGGCATTTGGAGCTATTTTTGGGAGAGCCTGTTGACGTAAAGACTTGTCTGATCATACAATTTTGTATACTGATCTTGTATTTATGGATGTTCATAGACATGTGAATTTTGTATAGAATGCATGATGTATGAGATAGTAAAAAGGAAAAACTCTGCTTCTGCAGGTTATTAGTTTAGCTTCCGTTCTAAACTTTTAGATATACTATACAGGTCCTAGACGGCATCTCGTTATTGAACTGTTAGTGTAGCTAACGCTTTTGTAGATTTATACCATGAAAGGCACATGTGATCCTGTGTATGTTTGTTGTAGGAAGAATTGTGAATGATTGCTAGTTGTGTGCTTATAAGTCATCTTGTTCCTATCTTGACGGAAGCTTTTGAAACAAAAAAAAAAATCTGTTCTGTCACAAAAAGTATTCTGTATTTGTTCTCTTCCTAATGAATTAGGGAACGATATTTTCTCCCATACAAGGCCTCAAACGGAACCATACCGATTCTTGCCTAATAGTTGTTATTATATGCAAAATCCGTCAACGCCAAATAATTAACCCAATTACCTTTTATCTTCAAAATCAAAATTCTTAGCATATCTTTCAAAATCTGAATCGCTTGCTCCAATTGCCCATCTGTCTAAGGATGATAAACAATACTGAACTTCAAATCAATTTTCAATTCATGATGAAAACTCTCCCAAAATTTAGAAATAAACTGTAGGTCTTGATCAGATACAATAGAGACTGGCACACCAAGTAACCTGACTACTTCATTGATGTACAATCTAGCTAGCCATTCTCAAGAAAATGACATCCCCATTATAAAATGAACTGACTTTGTGAGCCGATCAACAATTACCTAAACTGCGTTATGATTTCTTGGTGTCTGCCTTACTTACCAAAAAAAAAAAAGATTTCTTGGTGTCCTTGGTAATGCCATTACAAAATCCATCATGATATCTTCCCATTTCCAGTTTTATGTTAGCATGGGTTGCAACAGGCCGCGTGGCTTATTGTACTAAGCCTTCAACTATTGGCAAATCAAACATCTTCCTACATAAGTTATAATTTCTTTTTTTATATATTTCTTCACCAAAATATCTTCTTCAAGTGATGATACATCTTATTAATCTAAGGCTGGATAGTCTACTTTGATCTGTGAGCTTTATTCATGATTTTTTTTATTTAATTTCTAAATATCTAGTACACATATCCGATTTCAAAATTTCAAAACTCTATCAGTACAAATACTAAAATTAGCTCTAGAGTCCCTATTCAAATCTCTAGCAGTGTTCATAAAAAATGGATCATCCATTTGAGCTCTTTTGATCTTTCACAAAATCTCCAACCGCCCTTAAAAATAAGACAAAATCATCTAGCTGCCTTGAGAATGCCTTTTAATATCACTGCCTCAAACGTTCTCGTTTCTCCATCTCTTTGATCGTCAAGTTAGCCACACAACTCATTTGGTGACTTAAAGCATCCACCACAATATTGACTTTTCAAGGTTGGTATTGAATTTCACAATCGTAAATTTTTAAGAAATCCACCCATCTTCATTGTTTCATATTCAATTCCTTCTGAGAAAATGAATATTTGAGGCTTTTATAATCTGAATATACCAAGAACTTCTCAACATATGAATAATGTTTCAAAATTTTTAATATAAAAATTACTACCACTAACTATAAATTATGAGTCGGATAGTTCCTTTTACGAATCTTCAATTGCCTCGACCCATAAGCAATTACTATTCCATGTATTAAAACACAACCCAATCCGATCTTAGAGGCATCACAATAAGTCACAAATCTACTGAATCCTTTTCAAATTGTCAAAAAACAGGCAGTCATCAATTGGTTCTTCAACTCTTGAAAACTCTGTTGACATTCCTCCACCCAAAAACACTTGACTTTCTTCCGCGTCTAATGGGTTAATGGCATGGGAATTTTAGAAAAATTCTCCACAAACTTACAATAATAGCCTACTATCCCTAAAAAGCTCCAAACCTCAATCACTGTTGTCGGTTGGCTACGATTAATAACAACTTTGATCTTCTTAGGGTCAACCAAAATACCTCCTTTGGATATCACATGCCCTAGAAACAAAATTTCTTCAAGCCAAAATTCACACTTCTTCGATTTGGCATACAATCTCTTTTCTTGAAGTATTTAAAGCACAATCTTTAATTGCATCTCGTGCTCATCATAACTCCTCGAATATATTAAGATGTTATCAATGAAAACCACCACAAACTTAAAAAGATAAGGTTGAAACACCCAGTTCATCAAATTTATGAATGCTACATGGGCATTAATTAACCCAAAGGGTATAACAAAAAACTAATAGTACCCATATCTCATTCGAAAAGCTATCTTCGTCACATCTTTATTCTTAATCATCAATTGATGATAACCCAAATGAAGATTAATCTTTGAAAACACTTGAGCCCATTACAATTGATCAAACAAATCATCAATCCTCAACAACGGATACTTATTCTTGACGGTGATCTCATTTAATTCTCGATAATTGATACATCGCCACATAAATCCATCCTTCTTCATGAACAACAATAGGACACCCCATGGAGACATACTTGGCTAGATAGATCCCTTCTCCAACAACTCTTACAATTGCTGCTTTAATTCTTTAAGTTTCATTGGAGCCATTCGATAAGCTATCTTCGATATTGTTGCCACTCTAAGCATAATCTCAACCTCAAATTCAATCTCACGATATGGCGATAGTCCCAATAAATCTTTCAAGAAAACATCTTTAAACTCGCATACCACCAAATTATCCCTTGTCAGAACACTATGACTTCCAATTGTGCTTACAAAAGCCAAATAGGCTTGACAGTCACTTTCCATCAAGTGATAAGTATGCAAAGCCAAAATTATATATGGGAATTGTTCATGCATTACACCTTGAAAATAAAATGGTTCACACCCCAAAATAACAAAGTATACCCTCTTATGGAAACAATCGACACTAATATAGTAACTCACTAACCAATTCATACCTAAAATTACATCAAAATTATGCATGTCTAATAAAATCAAATCCACCACCAATTCCAACTCATTGACCCAAATGATACACCTTGGGTACACAATATCCATGATAAAAAATGATTCCACTGGTGTTGACATAACAATTGCAAAGTCCATAAGATTTGGGGGTGACATCAAATATTGCACAAATGTTGGTGACACAAATGAATGTGTAGACCCTAAATCTAAAAGTACATGTGCTAAAGTGTCAAAAATAGTAAGATTACATTCCACCTCGATAGATAATGGATCTGCATCTTACACTGTTATAGCAAAAGCATGTCCCAAAGTGCTGGGCTTCCTAGCCGTTGGCCTTGTAGGATGAGGGCAATCTTTAATCATGGCCAAGCAAACTACAGTTGAAACAAACTCCCAAAATTTTGTAACACAACTTCCCTCCATGAGATTTTCCACAATGAGGGCACACGGGCATTGCTAGTTGTACGCCCCATACACCCTGAATTTCAGCACCTTTCTTCTCCTACTCTGTTTGCTTTGCCTTCTTTTGAGATCCTCCTGATCCCAAACTTTGACTAGAATTTGATATCATATTCTGCCACCGTCTGATTTCTTACCTAAACTAAGTAAACTCATCTTCCTTTTACTCCCAAAAACATGTTGAAAATTACTTGTCCATGAAAGCCTTCAGAAACATGTCCAACAATAGTTTTTCATCCTCCAAACCCATCGCTCTTTTCTTCATCAACCACCAATGGTTGGCCTCTCCCTCTATCTCATACGTGGCAAATGTCATCTTATTCTCTTTTGGGCATTAGATCACCACAAACACTTGCTCGATCTTTCGGATTCAAATTTTATCCTTCGTCAAGTCTAGGTCACCTATAAATTATGACACCCATTCATTAGTAAATCAATCATAAGCAATCGTTCTTGGATTCACCGCGGTTGGGATAGGCTCTGGATTATATGGACCTCATGCCATCGACTCCATGACTTTCACCATCCTTGCCATAATCTTCAAATATTTTTCCTCACGATCTGGGCAAGAGATAGGTTGAGTATTTCCTCCTTATCCCATCATCTCTTAATCCTATCACAAAATATTAATCAGATTAGAACCCCAAACAAAAATTTATCAAGCTTAATCCTAAAAGCAACTCTTTATGATTTCTCTAATGCCACTTTAATTTGTTACGTCCTAAATTTTGATCCTGTAATTAACCATTAACCAAATAATTATTAATTAACTAATTTATCCTCTAGTTTACTTATGAACATGAATTTTAGGTTGATACCTCAACCAACCGCAATAAATAAATACAATATAATACATAAGACCCAAAACAAGTGCCATGTCTCATATGACTCCGATACCGACCCAACCATGGCATCGAACCTTACATAAATAGTGAGCTAAGTCAAACATAATCATAATATACAACTACGAAATTAAAATAAATAATAACATATCACACCAAAACCTGACATTCATGACTCTACAACTACTGTCTGATCATTTACATACATTAATCACTATCCGACAGCATATTATAATATATTAACCGTTGTCTGAAAGACCATATTATAACATACAACAAATTAGAATTGTCCAGAAACACAATACAACAATTAAAATCATCCTAAAGCTATCCGAACTTAACATAATATATTAAACATTGTCTGAAACCTTAAAACAACATCAAAATCCATAAACTAACATTCTAAACTCTTTATAACTGCTCAATCCTTCATTCATGTTCGTCCAACGAGAATCTATATATCTCACCTGAAGGATTAATAAAACACAGTAATGAGTAAGCAAAAAACTCAGTAAGACATATAATATAACAATGAAGTATATATCTTTGCATTAAAAATATATCAGAAAGACTATTTATGATTGGATGTAACAACATGGAATTTTCATAAGACTTATATAGGAAATTCAGCTTATACATTTTCAGAATTTTGATCATATTCTTTCTCAATTTAAACCATCAAATCATGCTTAGTTTTAATTTTTCTTAGGGCTCAACGTCTGTAATATCTGAATCCCCATTTGATTTATTTTGGATGTATTTATTATTTTAGGATAATTAGATATATTAGATTAATGATATTTTATAAAATTTTATAGGAATCAATTAAGCAATGCGGCACCTAAAGAGCACTCGATAGGCACCTAAGGCACGGAATTTAGAGGGTCTACACACTCGAGGTGTCCTCGGGGCACACTTGAGCACAAGGTAACGCAAGAGTAGGTGCCCGAGCCATGCTTGAGGCACACTCGAGCACCAACTTGCCTATTTGAGTGGCTCAGTGGCACTGTGTGTGTCATTTCTCATGAGAGAAGCAGAGAGGAGGGAGAGAGCATGGAGGAGGAGAGAGGGGAAGTGTTTGGACACTTCGGAGTATCCTTTTGGACAGATCTGCTTAATATAAGGTTGAGGTAAGTATCACCTAAACCTATCCTTTGTTAGATTTTGTGTATGATAATATTTGGTTCTAATTTAGAGGTTTAAAGTTCATGCATACCAGCTTTTGTTTAACCCGTTCATTTCTCTCTCTGCATGCGTGAGTTTTACTAATAGTTTGGGAGCTTTTCACTGGATTTATGTATCTTTGTGGGTTTTTCTTTTTTCTAAAAAATTATATAAATATTTGATACTATATATTTTTACATCAATATATCTTTTAAAATGAGTATAAAACTTGTATTGGACCTTATATTTTCACATGCATGTGCCAAAGTTGTGGTCATTACCATTAGATATTTTTTCTATTATTTTGGCCAACTCCCGGCAAAAAAATATTTATTATTGAATATTAAAAATTTCTTTCTACCAGTAGTAAAGATTTTATTTGTAGTTGACTCACCCATTCTATCTAGTATTTAATAATATATTCCAACGTTCTAATATATCTGATAAACTTAATAATTGCACCCAAATCTATAAGTGACAAAATATAATAAGCAATTTTACCGATGGGAGATAGTGTGCATAGGTGACCTAGAATGCTGGCCTCAATTGTATTTATTTTGACCTATGATTACCGGGTCAAGTATAATTCTTTCTTAACATAATCTTTAAACCTTCAATACTAAGACTTAATACATACTTTATATTTTTGCATAGATTAGTATTCAAACTCTAAGTTGAGATTCGTCAATTTTGCCCGTGTAAAGGTTTTGGTATGTCTTATACGTTTGATTTTGATTGTATATTTTGATCTAGACTTTAGATTATCTATTTGCAGTACAGATTTGACTTTTGATATGTTGCACGTGTAATCTAATTATCTGGTTATTTGACTCTATCTCGGATCAAGATTTGATTGGATATCTAATTTGTTTGAACTTTTGATTATCTGGTTTGATATCTGGATCACTTCTATTCTGTATACATCCCTAGAGGACTATTTTTAGATTTGATATATGATTTGAGTACAAGACTACTATTAATTTTTGATATTGAATTCTGTTTCACATTTGATTATTTGATTTTTGATACTGGTGATTTGGATTTGTTATTTGCTTTTGATATTTATTTATGAACCCTCCCTCTAATTTATTAGACATAATTATCATTATCTATCTATATAATACTTGTTAAATTTTAGATTCACATTTTCTGTTTTATCCCTTTAGAGTAGAGGGTTTGGATATATTGTAAGAGCTGAATGAGAACCGATGTGGTGTCTCATTTTTCTAGTGAGCATTATATCTATTTAGATATAGATGACATTGGTTGTATTTCAATTGTTATGGATGGATTTTATTTCAGGATGTCTTTAAATATTGGAGTCAGCCAAATATAAGCCTTTGGACCGTGTATTAAGGATTTGTTTCATTATGTGGATGAATTATTATCATTATTTAGTTATTTTCTCTACCACTGTTTTGGAGCAGGTCATGTTGATGTTATCCAAATGGTTATCCGAAAAGGTTGTGTGCGGGTTATATTTGGGTTCTATGTAAGTTTGATTTGTGACACCCATGTTTAAAATTTATTATTTACCAATTATTTGACATTTATTTATTTATTGGTTGATTTGTTTGATCCGAATTCATGATAGAAATTGTATCAAAAAATAGTCATAACAAAAAATATTTTGGACCGATTTTGAGCCATTTAGGTCAATTTTCAAAAGATTATTGATTAAATCTTTTGCATGATTGGTGAATTATGGATGACGATAGGAATATTATGGGCAAAAGATCATTCTCAAGTAGAAAAGATGATATTAGGAGCATGAGATTAGTCTCGAGTTAAGAAGATGTTAGGAGTGGGGGGTCGATCTCATGTTGGGAAGATGTCAGGGACAGGAGATCAATTTCAAGTCATGGAGATGATTATGTTGCTAAGATGGGTTGTATGAATGACATGATGGATAGGTTGATCTAGCAGCAAGATTATGATATGATTGCTTTGAGAAGGATGGCCGAGTAGGGCCAAGGTAGGACGCCCTTCTATCAGTTCAAAGGTGGGAACATTCTTGAGTTTTTAGAGATGTCTGACTAATTAAAATTGAGAATTAGCTGAGAAAGTTAAAAAGAGTGTTTGAGGTTATCATTTACGTCGAGAAGCACAAAGTGAGGTTTGTCGTATTCAGATTAGATGGCAAGGCTATTAGATGGTAGGACTCCCAATGCCATATCTTGGGTTAGAAGAATGAGGAGATAGCTTATGATGTCTTTCTAGAGGCATTTATGTAGAAGTTCTTTCCATCAAATATTCAGGAGATTAAAGGAGTTGAATTCGATAGACTGTGGTAAGGAATCAGGACAGTAGTTGAGTACAACACAGTTCATGAAGCTATCTCAGTTTACTCTCCATTTAGTTGAAAATGAGGCCCTTAGAGCCCAAAAATTTCTACAATGACTTCAAGATTCAATCCAAAAGTAATTAGTGCTTCTTCGATTATGAACTTGTAGTGAGGTACTGGATCGAGACCAATTGATTGAGTAGGAACAGCTCTTAGAGAAATATTTTTAGAAAAAATCATAGTAGCAGGTCAGAGCTTAAAGGGTGGAGGCTTTCGTTGGATATCTCGTTTGCTGTCTAGAGGACAAGACAAAAGAAAGTCAGTTGAAGTGAAGTATTTCCCTCCGAGGTTCCAGTTTATGAGGTTTGTTGTGATGACCCAGATTCTTAAACATAGAAAGTCCCAGTCATCGAGTCAAAATAATTAAAGGATCGAGGAAAACTAAAGGTTATCCGGTCAACTGTGTTGACCTAAAAATATAATAAGAAGTTCCAAACCGGCTTTAGAGCATTAAGGCTGGAGTGAATTGTGTGAAGTGAGGCCGAAGTGGCCTGACGACCAGAGTGGCCTTGGTGTGAGGAAAAAGAAGTCCGTCTTCTCTTCGCATAAAAGAAGTCCGTCCTCCCTTAGTGTAAAAGTAGTCTGGCCTTTCACTTAAGCAAAATCAAGTCCGGCCTGGTGTGTTGGTAAAATCGGAGTAGAATTATGGGTGCAAGGAGAAGAAAATCTGAAGTTTATAAAAAGGTGATGGACGGAGTGAATAATAAGAAGAAGTTGACCGGATTTGAAGATGTTGACCGTATTGGAAGAGTTGACCGAATTTGAAGGATTTGGCTGGATTTGAGGGAATTACGTTGACTGGCAACTAAAGACAAAAGCAACTTTATTATTTAGTTAGAACCCAACTAGGCGGTGACCAAATAGAGTGGGTAAAACTAATCTGGTTACCCCACCTACCCTCCGAGAAAAAGTAGGGAAGTAATTTACCTGCCCCACTTGCTCCACCTAACCCCCCTCTATAAATACTGGCAACAAGTCTTGAGGAGGGGGCAAAATACAAGCCGAGAGAAGGGGGTGAAGGAGAGAGCTCCAATACGGTAAAAAACGACTGTCAGGCAAGGAGGAAAGAATTTTGAGTCAGCCCGTCTGGCAAGTGTACCTCGGACACCATTTTTAAGTTCATTGCAAGTGTATTTGCTCCGTTTCTAAATTCATGCTTTACTGCAAGTTACTTCGGATGCGTTTTAAGTTTATGCTTTAAGTATATTGCAAGTGTACTCTACTCTGCTTTTAAGCTCATGTTTTGAGAATATTGAAGTGTACTCTGTTTTTAAATTCCTACTTTCTACATTGAATATCCACCGCCTGCAATGTAAAACGAGTTTCGTCCGTTTTGATGAAAAAGTACTCCAAAAGAACTCTGGCCTTAAACAAACTCCCGCCTTAATATGAAAATGAGCTCCAGCTTTATGAAGAACTGTGGCCTTAATTTAAAATGAACTCTGTCCCTTTTAATGAAAATGCACTCCGTCCTGATAGTAAAAAGGCGCCCCGTCCCAACAGCACTCCGGCCTCTATGAAAGAATGAACTCTGGCTTTTTAAGTTTACGCACTCTAGCCATTATGAAAGAAAGAACTCCGATTTTTAAGAAGGAAATGCACTCCGGTTTTTAAGAAGGAAAAGAACTCCGACTTTTAAGCACTCCGTGTTTTGAGAAAAAGGAACTCCGGCTTTTTAAGCACTCCGGCTTTTAAGCACTCCGTGTTTTGAGAAAAAGACACTCCGGCTTTTTAAGCACTCCGGCTTTTAAGCACTCCGTGTTTTGAGAAAAAGGCACTCCGGCTTTTTAAGCACTCCGGCTTTTAAGCACTCCGTGTTTTGAAAAAAAGGCACTTCCGCTTTTTAAGAAAAAGGCACTCCGTCCAAAATGCACTCCGTCCCGTTAGTGAACAGCACTCCACCCTTTGAGTAAAATGCACTCCGATTTTTAAGAAGAAAATGCACTCCGGTTTTTAAGAAGGAATTTTTACTCTGGATTTATGAAACTTCGACTTTTAAAGTACTCCGCCCTTTGAGTAAAATGCACTCCGATTTTTAAGAAGAAAATGCACTCCGGTTTTTAAGAAGGAATTTTCACTCCGGATTTATGAAACTTCAGCTTTTAAAGTACTTCGCCCTTTGAGTAAAATGCACTCCGATTTTTAAGAAGAAAATGCACTCCGGTTTTTAAGAAGGAATTTGCACTCTGGATTTATGAAACTTCGTCTTTTAAAGTACTCCGTCCTTTGGGTAAAAAGCACTCCGTCTCCTTGAGTAAAAAGCACTCCGTCCTGTTAATGAAAAGAACTCCGTCCCTGTTAATGAAAAGCACTCTGTCCCGTTAATGAAAAGAACTCCGTCCAAAAAGAGCTTCGTCCTTTTGAAAGTACTCTGTCCAAAAAGAGCTCCGTCCTTTTTAAAAAAAGTACTCCGTCCAAGCTTTCTGAAGTCCAGCATTTTGAAAAAAATGAACTCCGGCCTTAATGTGAAATGAACTCCGGCTTTTTAAGTTTATACACTCCGGCCCTTCCTTGATAAAATCCAAACCGACCCCAAGTACAAATTGTTTCCGAAAATATATATACCGACCTGTACCTAGGAAATTTCCATGTACATAGCTAAAGATATATTATGCAAATCTGAGTTCGAAAAGGAGTTTTTAATAAAAAGATAAATGATAGCCGATCTCGGGGCTTTGTACAATGAGAAAATGAGAGCCGACCTCGGGGCTTTGTACAAGGAGGAAATGAGAGCCGACCTCGGGGCTTTGTACAAGGAGGAAATGATAGCCGACCTCGGGGCTTTGTACAAGGAGAAAATGAGAGCCGACCTCGGGGCTTTGTACAAGGAGGAAAAGAGAGCCAACCTCGGGGCTTTGTACAAGGAGGAAATGAGAGCCGACCTCGGGGCTTTGTATAAGGAGGAAAATAATATGAAATACCATTTACTGTTTTACCGAAATGCTATACTACAGTAAAAAGATGATAATGAATCGTACAGTGAAAAGATGATAGAATATCTTTTGAGAAAAGATGATAATGAATCGTATACAGTGAAAAGATGACAATGAATCTTCTGAGAAAAAGATGATAATGAGTCGTATACAGTGAAAAGATGACAGTGAATCTTCTGAGAAAAAGATGATAATGAATTATATACAATGAAAAGATGACAGTAAATAGTATAGAGTATTGTTTTCATTTTATCATGCATCGGTAAAGTTTATAGTTATTATTTTACAATCCATAGTGAACGATTTATGAAGTATGAAATTTAATATCGTTATAGTATTTCTTTACTGTTTTTTCCAGATAATGTTTTGATTAAACGTTCTGGTTCTGCATGGTTATATGATCGTTTTGGCATAACTGTTTTACAATTTATATGCATGTACCTTGCTGAGCCTCGACTCACTGTTTTATGTTTTTCCCCCCAGATGAAACTTTAGAGCTTGTGTCTGACGAGTTGGAGTGATTAGAGCTTGTCTGAAGAATTATTAAAGACCTCGGAAGCTTATTTTGGAGAAATATTATTGTAATGACTTGATGGACTTCTACGGTTAAACATTTTGGCTATGTACTCGAAAATAAATATCTTGGAATGAATATAAATGCTTCCGCAAGTGTTAGAATAATTTCCGCTATACTTATTATAGTTAAAAGTATATGAGTCCTAGATGGTATCTGTGATCCTGTGTTGCACCCGATTGGTTTAGTTGGGTTTTCAATTGTGTTATGAATGATGGAATCAAAAAAAAATCCGTTCCGTCACATTTGTCTGTGAGTTTTACGAAAAAAATCACGCAAGATGAACTTATTTCTGCCAAAGTGGAGCCTGCTTCATTTGTAACTAGATGGGCCACTTGTTTAAAGATTGCCCAAGTAAGAGGCGGCAAGGCAAGAGTTAGGCAGTTCTAGATAGGGCATTTGCAACTATGGCTCATGATGCTAGAGTTGATCCCTCAATCATGGAACGTAATTTGCAAATATTTGGTTCTTTATAGCATGTTTTGGCTGATCGTGGGGTTATGCACTGTTTTGCGTCCCCTAAATTTGTGCGTAATTTGTGTGTACCCCTCCAATATTTAGATTATGCGTTGATGGTATCTACCATATGAGTAAGTCCCTATTGGTAAAGAATTTATACCCTTATTGTCTAGTTTGGTTTTGTGGTTATGAATTATTGGCAGATCTAATTCTACTTGATATTCTAGACTTTGATATGATTTTGAGAATTGATTGGTTGGCGTGTTATCATGCTACCGTAGATTGTTAAGTAAGATAGTTTTATTTTGTATTTTGGGATATGAGTCCTTCAAATTTCAAGGAAGTGTTGGTAAGAAGACTTCAGGGTTAATTTCAGTATTGCATACAAGTCATCTGATGGGAGATGGTGCCGAGATTATCTAGTATATATGACAACATTTAGGAGTCATTCTATGACAATTGAGGACATTCCAATTGTTTGTGAGTTTGAAGATGTCTTTCCAGATGATTTACCCAGATTGTCTCCAGAGCAAGAAATTGAATTTTCTACTGATGTTGTACGTACATTTGTGCCAATTTTGAGGGTTCTATATAAGATGGCCACATCTGAGTTGAAGGAATTAAAACAATAATTGTAGGATTGGATGGAGAAGGAATTTATTCAGCCTAGTATTTTACCGTTGGGCACTCCCAAGTTATTTATGAGAAAGAAAGATGAATCAACGAGATTGTGTGTGGATTATCGGGAGCTGAATAATATTATGATTAAGAGCAAGTATCCCCTCCCAAGGATTAATGATATGTTTGATTAGTTATAAGGAGCTCGAGTTTTTTTGAAGATTAACCTGCATTCTGGATACAACCAGTTGAGGATTAACAGGGAGGATGTTTCCAAGACAGCTTTTAGAATGTAGTACCATCATTATAAATTTTTGATGATATCATTTGGGTTGACGAATGCGCTGACATCCTTTGTGGATTTGATGAATCAAATTTTTTAACCATACTTGGATCAATTCATAGTGATTTTTATTGATGATATTTTAATTTATTTAAGAAGTTTTAAGGAACATGAGGCACATTTGAGGATCACATTGCAGACCTTGAGGGATAGGCAGCTGTATGGTAAACTAAAGAAATATAAGTTCTGGTTGGAGGAGATTTCCTTTTTCGGTTATATTATTTCTAAAGGAGGCATATCTATGGATCCAAATAAAGTGAAAGTAGTAGCCGATTGGAAAAGGCCGACGAATATTGCAGAGGTGAAGAACTTCCTGGGTCTAGCTATGTCAGTGGTTTGTGATGAATTTCTCAAGGAGTGCAGTGCCTTTAACCAGATTGATGCAGAAGAAGGTGGTATTTTTTTTGAGATAGTAACTGTGAGGACAGCTTCCAGGAATTGAGAAGGAGATTGATGACAATGCCTATATTGTTGATTCTTGATGGATTGGGTAGATTTATTATGTATTGTGATACTTTCAAGAAGGGATTGGGATGTGTTCTGATGCAGTAAGGTATGGCAGTTGAAAATTCATAAGCAGAATTACTCCACCCACAATTTGAAATTAGCAACCATAATCTTCACATTGAAAATTTAGAGGCATTATCTTTCTGGGGAAAAATTTATGGTTTACTCTGACTATAAAAGTTTAAAATATTTATTCTCATAGAATGAATTAAATATGCGACAATAGAGATAGATGGATTTTTTGAAGGATTATGATTAGAAGAACCAATATCAATTGGGAAAAGTGAATGTTGTTGCTGATACTTTGAGTAGAAAGTCTTCTAGTCTAATGGCTCACTTGATGATAAAGGAGTGTGAGATATTGGATGGAATAAAGAGCTGCACAATTCAATTGTAGTCCAAAGGGTTGAGGATGATGTTATTATATCTCCAAGTGCAGCCAATGATTTTGAAAAAGTTAAGGAGAATTAGATGAGCGACCCATATCTGATGTTGATTATGGGAGATTTGGATAGTGAGTCGCGAGTATATTTTCGTATTCAGTCTGATGGGATTCTTTATTTTCAAGATTGGATTTGCGTTCCAAATATTGAGAAGTTAAAAGAGGAAATTCTGAATGAGGCTCACAATTCGAGGTATATAATTTATCCCGATGTGAAGAAAATATATCAAGACATAATGAAGACTTTCTGCTGGCAAAATATGAACCGTGCGATTGTGACTTATGTGGCTAGGTGTATCGTGTGTCAACAAGTAAAAATAGAGTATAAGTAGCCTCCAAAATTTTTGCATCATTTTCCGATTCTCAACTGAAAGTGGGAGCACAAAACGATAGATATTGTTTTGGGGTTGCCTAGGACGGCAAAAAATATGGATATCATTCGGGTAATTGTGGACAGATTGACAAAGTCCACTTATTTCCTACCGATTCGGATAATGTATTCATGAGATAAGTTGGCTCGTCTATATATTAATAAGATCGTAAGGTTGCATGGTATTCTGACTTCAATTTTTCTAATCGAGGTCCGAGGTTTGTGTCGATGTTTTAAAAGAATTTGCATAAGGAGTTGGGTTCCAAGCTTTAGAATTCAGTGTTTCATCCGCAAATGGATAGCCAATCTGAAATGACTATTCAAATTTTGGAAGACATATTAAGGGCGTTGGTTTTAGAGATAAGAGGTAATTGGAATAAATATTTACCACTTGTCAAGTTCGCCTATGATAATAGTTATCAATTAAGTATCAATATGGCTCCTTTTGAAGCTTTGTATGGAAAGAGATGCAAGTCTCCTACTAATTGGGAAGAAATCAGTGATCGTAAATTATTAGATGTTGATATTATTCAAGATTCTTCCGAAAAGATCAAAATTATTAGAGATTGACAGACTGAGATTCAAGGATAAAAAAGTTAAGCTAATAGGAGGAGATGTGACAAATTGTATTTTCTACCAAAAATTTGGTAGAGTTTCATCTGTAATATGGATATCCGTCAATACAAAACCTATACAAATTCCTATCTTATAGCAACCACAATATACACACTACATATACACAGGATCCTAACTGTTGCAAATGACAACAAGTGGCACCGACGTCATTACTCCGGGTACGACGTCGACTCAGACAAGATGCCAACTAGGTAGCCAAATATAACCATAAAAGCCTATGAAAACACATACATCCATCATATACAGTGAAAACTAAACTACATATCCATTAATACCATACACATATATCGATATAAATATACGTATCAAAATAATACAATATACTCCATCAGATACAAAAAATTATAAAATAAGTCCTAAAAGCTCTTCAATGCAAGATCCACAGCCTATCCTACTTATACATCCTACCTGGACTCATTAGGTATAAGAGCACACTCATCTGGAAGGAAGAAAGAAATAAAGGTGAGCCAAATGCTCAATAAGTATAACATAAACAAATAATAAGCAATATATTCAAATGAAACAGGGACTGTGATATGACCAATATGTAAATATGCATAAAGATATAAAATATGATTTAATACACTTTCTAAATTACATTTATCTTTGTAGATTAGGGCCAATAAGCCTTACTTGCTAAAGGGAAAGGAAAACGAGGAAAAAATCATGATGCTCCACATGATCTAAAACCGAACTGTATACTTAACGTCCTGTAGCGGACAGTATACGCTTTTGTCGGTATACAAGGCCAAACACCACATGGCCAGCGGTATACCAATCACCCGGTATATAGGTCCAATAAAATACTCCCTAACCTCTCGCGGTCCAGAGGCAGTCCTTGTACTTCTACAGTAATATCCTAAAGCATACCGAGAAATATCACCCGCTATAATATACGGTCAGGATAATCCTTATATTTTCAATGTAATATCAATGGCCTGCCAAGGAATATTATCCTCCGAAATATAAATTCGTGGTCCTAGTTTCATAATTTCTTCATCTTTGAAGGAATGCCCGCAAAATAAATTTCATAAATTTCTCCTTCCGAAAGAACAAATCATATATATAACAAATTGTGGCATTACCTTCGTATGCTTGCATAATTTGTATCATTCTTTTGGATTTAAATCTTCTCATTATTTAATTTATATGCACGGCATTATTTAATTTAAGTATAGGGAAGAAAACAAAATTCTTACCACCAAGAGACAAATGTAAATTTAGAAACTTCCAGACAACATTTCCAACACAAACGATTCACAAATATATTTTTTCAGAGTATACAAACAAATATATGCAAATAAACATAGCTTATATGTAACGGAACAGATTTGTTTTTCCCTCAAAAGCTTCCATCAAGATAGAAACGTAATCAACGAGACTATCAAAATAATTCTCCCTATAACATATAAACACAGGATCACATGTGACATCCATGTCACAAATCTATAAAAGTATTAACTACACTAACAGTTCAATAACGAGATGCCGTTTAAAACCTGTACAGTAAATCCAAAGTTTAGAGCGGAAGTAAACAAATAACCTGCAGAAGTATAGCTTTTCCTCTTTACAGTCATACATATCATATGCTTTTCGTACAAAAATTTACATGTTCTAGAACATCCATAAATATAAGGTCAGTATACAAAAATTACAATTCCAGCTAAGCTTTTACATCGACAAGCTCTTCAAAAACAGCTCCAATGCGCTAAAGTTTCCAAAAGTCTTCAAACAACGCCTTTCTGTCTACTCTTTCTCATCGGGCAGTAGCTCTACTGTCTTATCTGAATGGGAGAAAAATAATAAAACAGTGAGCCGATAACCAGTAAGGTACATGCACATGAGCAGTAAAACAGTGATGCAAAATGGTCATGTAACTATGCATAAACAGAACAATTAATCAGAATATAATCCCAGAAATAGAGAAAATATACTTTGACAGTATTATACTTCAGATTCAGAAATCAGTAGTCAGTAAATAGAAATCAGTAATCGTTAATTAACAAACGGAAAATGGTAAGCAATAATCGGTGCACAGTATTCGGTAAACTATAAACAGTCATCGATACTTCATAACTTAACATATCGATAATCAGTACTTCATATTCGGTAATCGGTACAGTAACATAACATATTAGTAAAATAATAAACGGTACTTCGTAACATATCAGTACAGACCCTGCCAGTATACCCTACTAGTTGAGGGGGTGAATAATCGATGATAGATTGTATTCACTCCACACAATCTAAGGCCTATAACTGTCATATGGGTATCCCATCTCACAGGATCGGTATGATATGCCACTTGAAGGTGGGCCGGTAACGGTAATTCCTCCTGACCATAATGCCCTGAGGGCAGGCAGACCACAAATAACTCTATGGACAGAATTATCCTCGATTACCACCGAAAAGTCCTAAGGCATGCCGAAGAACCTATCCGGACTGTAGTCAGTCCCGGGTCCTAAAATAACTGTAACGGAAACCATCTCTTTATAGAAAACCTCTTTTTCAAAATCAGATTCTCACAATATACTTTCAGCCAACTTTAAGTATACATGAAAATTTCCTCGGTACAGGTCGGTACATATTTTTGGAAATAAATTATGCTGAAAATTTCATTTCGATGTCAATTAACTTTTATATAATAGAAGCTACGGTTAAAACTCATCAAAACCTCTTCACTTTCGTACATAGGGCTTCGCCAAAACCTTCGGACTCAAATTGATCTCTTACATGTACATATTTCGTGAAATTAATGTCATAGATGCCATGCATATACATTAAATCATACAATTTACTCAAACTACACAACATTTTTGAGTTAGGGTTTCATCACATACTTTTCAAGACAAGTTCAACACTATTTTCATGTTTATTCACAAAATCGAAGCCAAAACTTGCAATAAACATGGAAAAATACAAAATTTAACCGAGTAATCGAAGGAAACATGCTTCATGTACTTTAAACATGCATCAACATCATTTTCACAACATTTTCATTAACTTTAAAGCAAGAGAAACGGTAAAAATGAAAAACAACGTCCGAAGTACACTTGCCTTGGCCCGATCTACTGTTATTTTTACCGGGTGTGGGTTGGAACTAGAGATTTTCCCTTCTCCTCTTCTCTTCTTCCTCTTTTTCCTCTCCTTCGTGCGTGCTCTGTTCTCTCTCTCTCTCCTTTCCCTTTTCCCCTCCATTTTATAACAAAAATGAAGCAAAAACGCGAGCAAAAGTCAGGGCCACGCTCGAGCGTGGCTCGAGTGCTTAGCGAGGGGGCCGTGTTCTATTTTTCGCGCTCGAGCGGCCAACGAGCGAGCGGCGAGCGGTCGACATTCTATTTTTCGCGATCGAGTGCCCTCGAGCGCTCAGCGAGCGGGCTACATTCTATTAAATATGCTCGAGCGGCCAACAGGTGCGTAGCGAGCAGGGCTGCTACTGGATTTTTCGCTTGCTGTAGCTACTCGGGAGTGCAGCAGGCGCCGTTCGACTGCTTGCTAAACTCGGGCATTTTTTCCCACTTTTTGCTTTCAACAAACACTTGTTCATTACATGCTTAGCCTCTTAATGATATTAATCATCTTAATTACATCTAATTATCACGTTTTCGGTTCCAGGTCCTCACACTATATAACAATTAAACCATGTAGAATGATGCAAAAAATTGTTAAAAGCCTCAGGTTAACAGTAACTTCACAGGTTTGGGGGTCCAGATGTGCAAAATGGAGCAAAATATGGATAATCGGACACCCAACGATAAATAACCCTATTTAAGGTATGAGTTTCCGTTATTTATGGCCAAATTAAGCTTGAAACTCAAAATAATGAGCAAACAGAAGCTAGGAGCAAGTCTAGGGTTTGTGCAAAACTGTTCCACGTGAAACGAGGGAAAAATCAAATACTAAATAACAAATAATTCATGCAATAATCATGAATTCCATTATTTACATGTTTTGGGTGGGTATTAGGATAAAAATACCCATAAGAATACAAATAAAAATCAAAAGAGAGAACAAAGAGGGTATGAGTACACTTGCCTCGATCCGTTCTATCACTTCTCCAATTAGCTCGAATTCGGATTCAGACTCGGGAGCTTCGGATTTCTCCTTCTCTTTCTTTTTCCTCCCTCTCTCTTTCCTGTCCTAGAAACCGCATAAAAATGACATGGAGAGACAACCCGACGCGGTCTTATAACAGACTCGTGCTCGAGTGCCTAGCTAGCGCGCTTCGGGTGCGGTGCCCCTGGGTTTAGTGCCCACCGCAGGCGCTGGCCCCCTAGAAATTACGCTTGCTGGATGCAGCATCCAGCAAGCGGCTGCCCTGTTCTGCCTCCAACTTTAAACTTTTCACATATCTTAAACCTAATTTTCGGTTATCCTAACTTAATACACTGCGGTTATTATGAATCAAAACCTGAATCTTATTTACGGATTAATTTTTCAAGGTTAACAATGCCGATTCCCGATTCTCCCAATTTCAGATCTTCGGGCCACTCGGTCCAATTCATTCCATGATCTTGGATCACGATTTACTTATTTTAATTTAATTACTCCTAATTTTCATATCTTAAAAATCGGTACCTTACACGAGAACTGATTTGAGTTTTGATGTGAGCGACCATGTGTTACTAAAGGTGTCCCCAAGGAAAGGGATTTTGAGGTTTGGAGTTAAGGGTAAATTAAAGTCAAGGTTCATCGGACCCTTTGAAATTTCGAAGCAAATCGGATTGGTGGCCTATAGATTGGTTTTGCCTCCGAATTTGGCAGGTTGTCACGATGTATTCCATGTTTCAATACTGAGGAAACATGTGTATGATCCTTCTCATGTGATCAAATTTGAGCCATTGGAGATCAATGAGAATCCATCGTATATTGAGATTCCCATTCAGATTTTGGATCGAAAAAATCATGTATTGAGGAACAAGTTGATTTCGTTGATTAAGGTGCTTTACCAAAATTATTCGATCGAGGAAGCGACTTGGGAGTAGGAAGATGATGTCCGGGAGAAATTTTCCATTTTGTTTGAGGATTAAGGCACGTAAATTTTAATGATGAAATTGTAAAAGGAGAGGAAAATCATAATGCCAGAATCCTCATTTGATTTATTTTGGATGTATTATTATTTTAGAATAATTAAATATATTGGATTAATGGTGTTTTGTGAAATTCTAAAGGTGTGCTCAAGTGTGAGGTAACCCAAGAGCAGGCACTAAAGCCACGCCTGAGGTGCGCTCGAGTGCCAGCTTCCCTATTTAAGCAGCTTAGGGGCACTGTGTGTGTCATTTCGCACAGGAGTAGCAGAGAGGAGAGAGAGCATGGGGGAGATGGAGAGAGGAGAAGAGTTTGGATACTTTAAAATATCCTTTTATCAGATCTATTTGGTATAAGGTTAAGGCAAATATTTTTTAGTTTTATCCTTTCTCTGATTTCGTGTTTGATAACGTTTGGTTCTGATTTAGTGGTTTAAAGTTTGTGCATGAAAATTTTTGCTTAACCCTTCATTTTTCCCTATGCATGCACAAGTTTTACCTATTATTTGGAAATTTTTTATTAAATTTATATATATTTGAGAGTTTTGCCATTTTTGTAAAAAAATAAAT